>NKZA01000217.1:0-23991 GCA_002374405.1 Metschnikowia cubensis
ACTATACTATACTATACTATACTATACTATACTATACTATACTATACTATACTATACTATACTATACTATACTATACTATACTACACTAGACTAGACTACACTAGACTACACTAGACTACACTAGACTACACTAGACTACACTAGACTACACTAGACTACACTAGACTACACTAGACTACACTAGACTAAACTAGACTACACTAGACTACACTAGACTAGAGTACTGGATGTAAGTCTGTAGTGATGCTTACTTTGATGTTGTACTGATTAAATTTTGACTATACAGCGATCTTGCTCTTCAAGCTGGCCAAGAACTCTTGCTCAAACAGCGACTTGTCGTCGACCAAGCAACTCAATGCCCATAACCGTAAGACCATCAAGTCTCCTTGCTACGTCATTTCTTATTTTACTGACGAACCACCATTCAGTACTGCATTAACCCAGATCCACAGCCAGTTACCTCCCAGATTAGTGATTAACCAGGAGGTGACTTCCGGTGGATAATCCAGTAGAAGTGGAGTTTCTGTTGGCGAGAATCTGCCGTCTTCACAAGTTCCACTGCACTTGCAAACAAGCCAGGAACACCAGATCTTGGCACGTTGTTCAGCCTGGGTAGACAAGTACGGGTACAACTTGTTGGAAATACAACGCTTGATCTGATGTCCATGGAGATGGTGTTCTCATGGACTATCCTTCGTGGGGTACTTATAGTCTGTACTCACCAAAAGGAAGGTTGCAAGCAATTCCAAGTCATGCATTTTGATTTCAGATGCTCTCATCCACTTCTTAACGTTCGCCTGCGTCGTATAAGTACCTCTGTGGAATTCCAAGTAAATTTCACCAGTCCATGTAGGTAAGGTCTTGCCGTAATCTGATTTTTTCAAAACTTCTTCATAGACATCCTCCACTGTGTTACCAATATGAACAGATGGAATGGCAGCACTGGTATTGGCAAGACCTTTGCATTGTCTCAACTTCTCAAGCATCTCTTCAGTAGCACCACCTCCACCATCTCCAAAGCCATAAAGCAAGAGTCCCGTGGGAACATCTCTGAGGATTTTGTGTTGGTTCTGGGACCTCACAACATCCCCAAAGTTGGCATATGCCGTGTATGTGTTAGCAGGAGGCATATGAACCAACACCTGAGACCCATCAATGGCTTTCCAGTTGAAAGTGGAGAGGGGAAGGTGTTGATATTGTTCCATGAAAGCTTCTGCGTCAAGAACTTGTTAATGCCAGATAGTTGGCAGATCTGAGGAATCTGGGATGAGTACCAAAAGGTATCAGGAAGCCAGAAGACAGTAGACGGAGCCCCAAACTCGTCAATCTACCATATCTGGCCTAATAAAAACTGCCGGATAAGCGACTGACCACCTGGAATGTTTGTATCATTCTCCACCCATGAACTTCCGAATGGCAGGAACTGATTAGCCGTGAATTTCTTCTTGATTTGCCTGAAATTCGCTGGGTGGTCCTCCTTCAACCACTGAAATTGCTGCATTTGAGAACCAACAAAGATGTACTCTGGGTACTCATCAGCAATCTTAAGCTGGGTTGTCCAAGTGAAAGGGTGCAATTGCCAGAAACACGAGGCTCTGAAGAAGTAGATGAACGAGTGGCTCATAGGGTGTGCTTTCCAGTAAGAAGGCTTGGGCACATCTATACTATAAGACATTGACGTCATAGTCTCATCAAGATATATAAACACTTCAGGAAAGTGTTTAAGGAAAAGAGGAAGAGTTGTCAGTGCTTTTTGAAGTATTATCAAGACCAGGTCGTTGGTTTGGTTCTTGGAGAATATACTGCCAGTAAATGTTTGATTTTCGGTCACATAGCAATTGTTTTGTGTAGTAGCATTCAATCTCTTCTACAACTCTGGACCCAAATCTTCACTGTTATTAAGCACAATCAATCTGCCCTTTTACTGACTATATACCACGCAGTCCACAGTCCACAGTCTACAGCACTACACAGACTATACTACTACATTGAACAGAGCCCGAGCATAAGCTACTGCATTACCACTCAGTTAGACAACTTTCTACTTGACTAGTTTACCTGACTACTTGACTAGTTTACCTGACTAGTTTACTTGACTAATTACCTGACTAGTTTACTTGACTAATTGCCTGACTACTTGACTAGTTTACTTGACTAGTTTACTTGACTAATTACCTGACTAGTTTACCTGACTACCTGACTAATTACCTGACTAATTACCTGACTAGCACAGTGGCTACTGCACTCCCAGACTACTGAGGATTCTCCTTCTGGCAATGTCAACCTAAGTTCCCTGGTAAGCACACCTTGAGGTATTACTCGTTTCGGTAGATGCCAGGTGGTTACTGGAAGCGTAGTAGGTGCTCCAATGCACCCAACCTCTCAATGCTACTCCCACTATCTGCCTTTACTAAGCAGATTCTGGTTCCCACCAAACGTATTTGAAGTCATTAGCCTTCTACAAAACCTTGCTTCTGCAAATACAGACTGCAGAACTGAACATCTTATTAAATCACTACTCCTGGTCCATAGATTCATACACATGATCTCGAATAAGATTAACTACTAACACTGTTTGGTTCTTGTCAGTATAATCTATAGGTATCTTGTGTAAGTATTAGGAAAGTAAGTATCTGGTTAGCCTTGGGTAGAATAAGCTTACGATATGGTGTATGGTATAGTATTGCGTAGGATATGGTGTATGGAATAGTATGGCGTAGGATATGGTGTATGGAATAGTATGGCGTAGACTATGGCAAATGTCTATGTTTATGATGTAGGGTGCTCACTGATATTAGAATCAGACCCGCCAAGTAAGACCCAGGTCCCGGTATAGGCCCGGATACGCCACTTACGGAGGCGACGACACACATCTGATCTGCACTAACTAGTGTAAGCAGATAGTAATCACGATGGTATCAATGAATCAGACCAGAATGGAATCAGAACCTTCATTCCAGTGCTTTGGATAGGGCCTTTTCCTTTCTCCTCTTGGAGGCCTCGATCATCTCCTGTCTCTGCTTCCGTTTACGCTTCAAGACCTTGGGCACTGTGCTGATCTGTTTCCTGTCAATCTCCTTGGTCCGGATCCGTCTCCTCTGCGTGCCCGTAAGATGGCTGGTGTTTTCCATCCACAGACTGTAACCCGTGGATCCCGATTGCTTCATGACATTGATGATGGGCTTGACTCCCATCTGGTCCTCCTTGGTGAAAAACGTCACAGCCTTTCCGACTTTTCCTCCTCTACCTGTTCTTCCGATCCGGTGCACATAGGCCTGTGCCGTCTGCGGAACATCGTAGTTGATCACTAGATTGACTCCTTTGAAGTCCACTCCTCTGGCAAGCACATCGGTGGTTATGAGCACCCAGATATCTCCATTTTTGAACCGTTTGATCACGTCGTCTCTCTGTTTAGGCGTTTTTTCCGCATGAATCACGTCCACATTCAACTTATCGTAAAGTAATTCGTGGAAAAGAGCTTTTGCTCGGATAATCGATTGCAAAAAAATAATCACCGGTGGCTTAAACTCTCCTTGCTGGAGCATTTGACGAATGGCCACAAGCTTTCCTTCTTCAGAACCTGTGAACACCAATTTCTGGTCAATAGTGGAAGATGCAGAGTCTTTTAGACCCACCACGATCCTCACATTATCTCTCATAATAGACCGTGCAAGTTCCTCCACACCCGAAGGAATAGTAGCAGAGTAAATGGACTTTCTCAAGCCAGGGTGTTTGAGTTCGGCCAAAATGGAGTCTGTTTGCTCCACGAAGCCCTTATCAAAAAGTCGGTCTGCTTCATCGATCACAAGCTCTTCCACATTAGACAAGTCAATATGGCCTGTTTTCACCAACTCAAGAAGCCGCAATGGGGTGGACACAAGAATGGCATACTTGGACGCATTGACAACATTTTGCTGGAGCCGAGATGCTAGTGGCCGAGATAATATGGCACTAGGGAGTGCCTTGAGGCCCTTGGTAAGAGTCTCGAGTTGTTGGTGGATCTGCAGGGCCAATTCGTTGGTTGGGGCAATAATGAGGCCACGGATGGCGGAGTTTTTGGCCAGACCTCTTTTTTCCGCTGAATTTAGCAATGTCTGGATCATGGGGATCACAAATGCAAGTGTTTTTCCCGATCCCGTGGGTGCACATGCAATTAAGTCTCGTTGGCTGAGAGAAACAGGAATAGCTTCACATTGGATGGGCGTGGGCTCGACAAATTCTGCCTCGAGCAAGTTGTGCCGGAGTTTTTTGCTGAGATTGAATCGGGAAACCAAATCCTGGAACGAGGCGATGGGCAACGGCACATCTTCTCCAGTCACCGTGGTCCTGCACTTCTGCCGAAACCTCTGTGCATCCTCCACAGAGGATATAGTGAGAGTGGGGGTTTCATCGTCATCATCTTCATTTTCGGGTTCTTCCTTATCGTTATTTTCCTCATTTTCTCCCTCCTTTTCCGGGGCCCGCTTTTTATTGGTCTTGAAGAAATCGGTCTCTCTGTCCACCTCGTCCTGTATAGACTTAGGCTTGGGTTTTTCTGCCTTCGGAAGAGTAAAGTCTGCAGATGCCTTTTTCGTATTCTTGAGAGCTGCGCCTCTCGATAAGATCCTGAAAATGTCCATCGTAGTGGTTTGGGTCTTGAAGATGGAGTTGGCTCGCGAGATGAGATCATCGCAGAACCGTACTGCAGATAACTCATACAGTAACTCATACCACGAACACACGGACTGCCACCGGTTTCTGACTTTTTTCAGAAAAAAAAGAAACCGGAGAGCCACATTTGAAAGGCAAGTTGGACTGGCTTCAACATTCTGGAGATTTTGGCCTTCTTTCTTTTATAGCTTTGTCCATAGTGTGGTGTACGGGTCTACCACCCAGGCCATCCGCGCGAGCCAACCCACTGCACCAAAAGAGTACTGAAAAAAAGTGAAAAATCTCACCACCACATCCAAACAACCCCAGTCTAGGTTGGCAATTCCCACACCCAAGATTACCAATCGCAATCCCAACTTCAAATAAATCCATCCCGTCTCCAGTACTCCAACCCCCAAATCAGTTTTACTTCCTCAATCACTCCTCCAATTTCTTGTGCCATGTCGATCACAGTATTCACCAGAAACATCTTCGTCCAGGCGAAAAGTGGAATCCGCAAAGACCCCGCTCACGTCCTCACCACCTTCAGTGGCAGGAAGTACGAGCAGAGCGAGG
This sequence comes from Metschnikowia cubensis, assembly GCA_002374405.1. Taxonomy (NCBI): domain Eukaryota; kingdom Fungi; phylum Ascomycota; class Pichiomycetes; order Serinales; family Metschnikowiaceae; genus Metschnikowia; species Metschnikowia cubensis. The sequence continues at coordinate 5,207 of NKZA01000217.1, forward strand.
CCAACTTAAGGCAGGTCAAACAGTTTTTGGCAGACAAATATGCCATCCCCGACGATATGGCCCTACAAGTACTCACGCACAAGTCGTTCGCCAATGGAATCAAGCCATACAACGAGAAGTTGAGTGTGATGGGGTCCAAGTTGCTCAATCTTTTTTCGGCCAAGCACGTGGTCGGCGACAAGTGTCAGAGTGACATGGCCATCAACGGCAAGAACATGGATGTGTTGGGGTCGCCCATGGCCAAGGAGTTGGGAGGCCGCATGGCCTTGGGAGTGTTTGCCAAGAACAACAAGTTGAACGACACCATGTTCTGGAAATCTTACAACCACCTGTTGAGTTTCGAGGAGAGCGGTGAGTTGAAGGTCAGTGCTCAAATGATGTATGCCTTGGTGGGAGCTGTGGCTTTTGTCCATGGAAAAAAGACTGCTGAGGACTTTGTCAGGGAGAAGTTGTTGACAGTAGAGAACGGCATCGAGACTTTGGCCGCAAAGTACCTCCAGCTGTGAATAGGAAAAGATTTCCATCCTCAGGTTGTCACAGAGATGGCCACTGATTAGACTCACGAGGTTCCAGTTGACTTATTAGTCTTATGAGACATAAGACTTATCGGAATCACGAGACTATGAGATCAACTCTTGCTGAGAAAACTCTGAGACAACTTTGAGACAAATCTCATTCAAATGAGACTCATGAGACTCACGAGACTTCACTCACTCAGTCTGAGATCTCTGAGACCCAGTACATCAGCACACACTCCCAATGTACTCATTTCAAAGAGTCACATTAATGAGAGTCACTTTGATGAGACTTCTTACTATGAAAATCGCTTTCATGAGAGACACATTAATGAGACTCGTGAGTCAATTGGTTGAGACCGAAATTAATTCTCATGAGACTCATTTGGTCAAAACTTATGAGACCTCCTGGGACTTCCGTGGCTGTCTTGAGCCTTATTCTTATGAGCCTTATTCTTATGAGCCTTATTCTTATGAGCCTTATCCTTATGAGACTGACAGTTCATGGAGACTGGCACTGACACTGGAAAGAACGCATAACGTGAGCTTCGAAGAATGAAATTCACCAGTGACTCAAATTAATTAGACTCAGCTGAGATTTTCTGAGTCGCCAGAGGAAACTGAGACTCGACCATGACCAATTCACACATTGATTTGAGACACACAATGATACTCGATGCGCAAGCCAATATGGACCGTAAACTCCGTGTTCTTGCACCCGTCACATCACCCCCAAGGCAAGTGACTATCTCTAGACCACATGACTGGGTCAGACTCTAGATCCGACCAGAGATTCACGTGACCTTAGACCATGTATATACAAACATCTTTCACACGCCACTCAGTACTTATACCACTCAGTACTTATACCACTCAGTACTTATAGCATCATGGTAATTATCGCATTCTAGTACCCATAGTACTCTCAAACACCTTAGTATACTCTCGTGACTATACGACTCATTCAGGTCTTTCGTCTGTATGCCCTTCTAACTCTTTGACTACCACATCGTTACCCCATATGAACAAAGAGTATAGTGAAGAGTACAACTGGTCACAAATTCATCATGGATCTCCCATCGAAATCCATAGCCATCAAAATACTCACAGAACCATAACTAGTATATCATATGAATAGAATACTAGACTAGACCAAAGCATTAGGGAATATATCTAAAGCATGTCCCATTGGCCTTAAAACCATAAACCCATAAACTCATACTTTATAGTATATCAGCTAATACCCCGAAACACGACCCAATTCCCTCTTCCTTTTTTTATAAGACGTTCCACATAAGTGCCTAGACTTTATTCAAGGTATGAACATAAAATGGGTTTATACAAGACCCATCATCATTAGTGTAGCTCTATTTTCATTTTGCCATTCGTCTGTAGTAGTGTACCAAATATGGACCTCTAGACAGCCAATGCAAAATACTCTGTTGATATTCGAGAAGTTAAGAAACGAGCATTCAAAATGAATTTAGAGACCAAAGATTCGTAAGGGGGAGGGTCGCCTTTTATAGACAATTCCTCATCCCTGGCCCCGCCCACTTTATTTGCAGCCACCAGCTATGCAGGCCCTCCAACTGCGAAACATATAAAGCCACCACATCCCCCTTTTTTCCCCTAACTACTACCTCCTTTTTTATGATTGAATTCAGAGAACTTAATAATACGACAACTTATTGGAAACTATCCCAAACAGCTCATAGCAGCTCATAGCAGCACACAATAACTCACAATAGCTCACAATACCTGATCTAGTTCAAGTGACTTAATAGTACTCGTGGATCCATTTCACTAATCCAGGAAAACACAATTATCTTGGATAACCTCTACCTAGAGATTCCAACCAAGATTTTCTACTATGGAAGTTTGCCATCAATGAAGCTTCTCATTCTAGAATAATTAATAAGTCTTACGGATGTTCCAGCCATAGATGTTTACTACGATACATCAATACACACCGGTATACAATAAGACAATAGCACTAGAACATACTGCCACAATAAGGCTTGGGAATTATAGTATGAGAGTTTGAGAGTTGCCAGGTGGGGGGTTTGCAGGTATCGTGCCCGTACCATAACCAACCTAAAGAAGCCATGTGCTGAGAATGCTAGTCAGGTGCAGGAGCACACGCACACGTTACCCCACACATGTGATTTGGACCACGGCTCACTCACACTACACACTTCAACAACAAAACAAAACCTACATCGAAACTACACGTCACAACAACGACACAACTAAAGAAAAACTACAACAACACCAGAAACAAACACCAAAGATGTCTTCGGATAATGAATTTGCTCATGCTCTCGCCGGGGCTGGAGGAGGAGCCCTCTCGATGATTGTGACTTACCCATTGGTGACGTTGTCTACGCTAGCACAGACCACGCAAAAGAAAAAGGAGACGGAGACGAATGCAAGCGACCAATCTAAGCAGACCATAGCTGATGATCTGTCGACAGTCCAAGCACTCAAGGGGATTTTACAGAAGAAGGGCGTGCTGGGCCTCTACTCGGGGCTTGAGAGTGCGTTATATGGAATCACCTTGCTGAACTTCATCTACTACTACTTCTACGAGTTCACCACCAATGTATTTGTGCGGGCCAATATAGCCGCCAAACGGAAAAGAGGTTTGTCCACGGTGCAGTCCATTGTCACGGGCGCCATTGCTGGGGCCATCACTGTGGTGGGCACCAATCCATTCTGGGTAGCCAACACTAGGATGATGACACGTGCCAAGGAGAATGGCGAACGCAGTCACTCCACAATCAAGTCGATTCTTGAAATCATCGAAACCGATGGTGCTGCCACGCTTTTTGCCGGGGTATTCCCTGCTCTCGTGCTTGTAATCAACCCCATCATCCAGTACACTATTTTCGAGCAGGCAAAGAACGTAATTATGGCCAGCGGAGGCGTGCAGAGCTTCAATGCAATTAAGGCCTTTTTTATTGGTGCATTCGGCAAATTGGTGGCCACCACTCTTACTTATCCGTACATCACGCTCAAGTCCCGCATGCACGTGAAGAAAAAGGAGCTTGGCTCGGAAAAGCTCTCCATGTACCAGGAGATTCGCAAGATCATCCGCGAGGAGGGCTTGGAGGGCTTGTACCGTGGCTTGGCCATCAAGTTGTTCCAGTCCATCACCACCGCTGCGTTCTTGTTCTACTTCAAGGAGGAGTTGTTGAGTGGAAGTATTACCTTGGTGAGTATTCTCCGTGGTAACAGGCTCAAAAAACTGGTTATCAGGGGCTGATTTATTCAGAAAAAATGGGAGAAGGGAGAATGAAGTGGAATGAAGTTTAAATTATAGTGGACTGGTCGAAAGATATGAGAGTCCGAGGATCAGAAACGTTCGAAACGGATATAACTGGGTACAAGGAAGAATCTGAAGATATAAAGGAATTGAGATTTCCGTCTTTTCTCATCATTGCTCATAATGATGGATTGGGTTGTGTGTTGTGTCCAAGATAATTGGGGTGATTATTACTCATGTCATGGCGATCTTCTATACATGAAAGAGATTATGATGATAATAGGAATTAAACATTCCTAATGGAAATTTCACTTTATCATTTACATCGTGTTTCAAGAACCATATGTTTAATATGAGCATGATGAATCATGACTTCGTTGAACATGATTCAGAGATATATTGATCCATTTTTCAAGAGTTATGTCATTGTCTACCATAGCGTTTATTATATGGACTGCTGATTGGTTCACAATATGACTTATGATCATGCTCATAGAGGCATGACACCCAAATGTCTTATACCAGAATTCTGATCGCTCATACGCGATGATATACCTCCATCACCATCATTGATTGTTGTGGCCCATTTTTTATAAGTTCTGGCCCATTCAGATCATCATCCATTATATGAGCTATGGACTATGGACTATGGACTATAGTGTTCAAGGATTGTGAATGAGAGTCATTGTTGACTATAAGGTTATGGCGTTGTCTGAGTCAAGTTTTTTCTTCAACTTATGGTTAATTCATGAACGATTGCATATGAATATTGATCCATGGCTATGATACATTATGACGAAAACATTTTATTATCATTAATGGCAGCTCATGAATATCATTACGAAAGAAGTTTATTCACACCAGACAGAAGACGCTCAAAAATTTGGAATTCTGAAATTCAGACATTCAAGAAAAGACCCAGTCCCAGAAAATAGAATCAAATTTTTTGATATTGACGAGATTCCCAGAATTCGAGGCTTCAAAACGAGAGGCTGACATTTGAGCGTGGATGGAGACCGACTTGGCCTCCCGGATGTGATCTCGTTTGCATCCATCAGTGCGACGACTTGCCCGTGTTCCGGTAAGCGCGGCACAGCTCTTTTCCCTCGGGCTCAGTCTCAGTCTCACCCACCCGATCTACTCACTTCTCACTCTCACTACTTCTCATTCCACACCACATCCTTTTGCAGTGACTCTTTCGCAAACCTTTTATAAGAAGAAGTGATTTGTTTAGATACAGGACGGGATGTCACGGGATGCTCTGCCCACACCCATCTCCGGCGTGCATGCAGAGTCTCCACTGGCCCATATACTCCACCCCCTACCCCAGCCCACCAATGAAACCCCCACAATAACTACAGACACCAATACAGACAGCAGTATAAATACAAATAGAAGTGCAAATACAAATAGGATTACAAATAGAAGTACAAATACAAATACAAGTATAGATAAAATGGGTGGGGGAAATAAAGCTAGGGATACTATTGGCGGAGACCTTGAAGCAGAACTTGAGGGAGAACTTGAGGGAGAGCTTGAGGGAGAACTTGAGGGAGAACTTGAGGGAGAACTTGAGGGAGAACTTGGTTGCAGAATTGGGGGAGTCAGAAGGACAAGTGAAAATGGCAGTGCCTTGACGGAACAAGAAGCGGCCCGCAACACCAGTGCATCTCCCGGTATGGAGTCTGAAATCTCCACCAAACGGGCCGTGGCTCGAAGGGCGTGTCTTGCGTGCCGGGAGAGGAAGATCAAGTGTGACGGAGAGGCCCTCACCCCCAAAGATCCCCCAGCCGATCCTGCACCCATCTGCTCCAACTGCAAGTTCGTTGGCCTTGAATGTGTGTTTGTGCAGAGCATGCGGGGTGGACGGCGTCGAAAACGGCTCCTGGACGTGCCGGTCATGGAAGGAGAGTCGAAGTATATGAAGTACGGGAAAGACGGTGTTTTGAGGAACGAATTTCAGGATGGAGGAAACGGTCAATATGGCAATTACGGGGGTGCTGGAGGTTATGCGGCTTCTGGAAATTGCTTAAATACCGGACTTAATGGTTGCGTGGCTTCCGGTCCCGGAACTAGGCTGGGTGCTGCTGCCCTCGGGAATGGACCTGGAACTAATATGGGTGCTGCTCCCGGAACTGCTCCTGGAACTGTAACCAGTACTGGCGTGACTCCCGGGATGACCGGCCAATTACCAATGGCTCTGTCCATGTCCACACCGACCACATCCTTCTCCCAAAAATCATCGTTTGGAGACTTTGCCAACCTCAAACTCCCGTCTCCAACACTCCTGTACGCATCGTCATATTGCGACTTCCCGTTTGGGGAAAGTGGGCTGGCTGATCTGGAGTGTCTGGGCCCATTTCGCCTGCACAGAGGCCACCGCTGGAAAGGTCACTGTGGTGGAGGCAAGCATGGCCATTGGAGACACGGCCATCCCCATTTCAAAGGCCCAGGTTCACGGCACCGCTGGAAACACCATGAAGCGTGCGGTCCACAGTTTGGTCCGCCTTTTGGGCTGCACTTTGGGCCGCCTCCTCCGCCTCCCCCGCCATTCGGACATCCTCCTCCTGCTTTTGGGCCTCCTCCTCATTATGGGCCTTACCACCCAGGCCCTCCATTTCCTTACTATCCATATCTGCATCCAATGGGGGCCTATGGGTCACATGAGCACCGAGGAAAAGCCCACCGAAGAGACCGTGATACTGAGTTTGGCCGTGAGCTTGAATATGCTCGTGACACTGAGTATGTCCGTGATGCCGAATATGGGCAGGGTATGGCTTCATCTGAACCTTTTGGTTCGCCTCGTGGAGATGCAGCTGAAATGGCTGGTTCTCTGCGGGAGTTGGCCAATCTCGAAGGCCTGAGCTCGTCTCGTCCACGGTCGGATTCACCCAGAGACACTAATTGCCACGAGGAAGAGTATTGGCGCAAAACAAAGCATGACTATGGTCCTCATAGACCCTATGACTATGCATATGGTCCTCCGGGACTGCACAGGTATGACGGGCCATATGAAGGCCATCGGTACGGTCCAGGAGCTTCATTTCAGGGGGATTATGGTCCTCCTCCACACGGTCCTCCTCCCCACGGTCCTCCTCCTCACGGTCCCCCACCTCATGGACCTGGACCTGGACCTCGACACGAACCTGAAAATGACGCCTATGACCCCCACCACCTACACTATGGACGACAGGGTTCGGGCTCAAAACGATCACACCATGGGCCCCACTTTAAAAGACCCCATCCGTGCGGCCCTGGATCTGGCAGTTACCGAGGCCAAGACTTTGATGATGAGCCACACAATTACATAAAAGACCGGCCAGAAAGTCTCTACAGTTATGACGAGTCTAGAAGTTCTGGTGCCTCGCCTATGGACCGAGAAAAATGGCACAACCGGTTTGTTCTAAAATCGGAAACTATGGATTCCAAAGATTTAGACTCCGCTTCTGAATCCACCTTTCTGCAGTCAGGGAGATGGGAGAAATCTGTCGCATCCGTGTCAGAAAGATGGGGAAAAACAAATAGAACTTCTCCGCAGTCTCTGGTCGACCGGCAAATCGGTATACTGAATCTCTCTGTCAACGAAACACAGAAAAACTATAGTGACACATTATCCGTTGAATCAAGTAATAGAGAGGGTAAACGAGATATCAGTGGTGGGGGTGCGTTTAATGTCCATTTGGATGCTTATGAGCTTGAGGAAAATGACTTGCCTTGCCAGAGGGATATGCAGGAGCTCTTAGACTTCTACTACGAGTACATCCAGCCCCGGGAATTGGTTCTTCCGCCCAAAAACCTTTTCCTAAAATGGGTTCCGCTTAGCTCCGATAGTTCGGTGTACCATGCATTGATAGCTACAGTGTGTGAGAAAAGGGCATGGAAGTTTAGCCAAGACCCCCGGCATTGGGTCGAAAAAATGCACACATTCTGGGACAACTTATCAGACTACGGCATGGTGCTTTGCTCATATTTGATGTGCCATACTAGGGACGTTTTCCGGTCTCCACAGGCTCTTTTGTCCAATATAGCCCAATGTTGGGCCTATGTACAGGAAAATCGGTATATGGAGGCCTTAACCAAGGAAACCACCTTGAATGCCCGGAAACTGTTTGAGCGAGAATCTTTACTACACATAATTTGGTCATTAAGCGTGGGATGTCTTTGTTATCGGACTGCTGGAGGATACCCGTATGCACCTGCACAGATCGGGGGCTCGGGCCCCATAACCGTGGGGCATTTAAAGGAAAAGATCCCGTTTCCCTTGTCCAGTGCAGGAATCGGCCCCGCCAAAACAAAACAGCTCTCTCGGATTTCCGTGGATGACTATGACGAAAGAAAGTTTGATAACATAAGTTGTGTGATGCTAGCAGTGGAGCATTCTCTGGAGGTGCTCGACCAAATAGTGGAGGATGGCCTGGTTGGGAAAAGGACTCAATTCTTGGAGTGTGAGTCTCTTGAAACTTACTTCTCCTTATACACATACAGGATCGAAAAAGACCTTTTGATCATCGATTCCTGTGTGGTAAAGGCACAATTGATCAAGCTCCGAACGGATCTTATGCAGTACGAGCATTTATTGAAAGCAGAACTTTTTGGATGCTTTTCCCAGCCGGTGACGAGCAAAACTGTGCCCGATTATAATGCCTCGGACTTGAAACAGATCCAAAGTACCTCCAATTTGAAGTTTCTTGGGGGCTTGGTGCATGTGTGCAGGAAAATCGTTGGGATCTTCCACTTGTACCAGGGTTATACGCAGGGAAATACCCATCAGCTTTCAGTGGGTTTTTGTGGGTCTGAAAAACCATTGCCAGAATTGAGTTCCTGGGTAGGAATGCCTCTTCATGCTAGTTTATGTGCACACTCGCTTGCACGAGCCATACCTATTTTGATACTCTTTTGGGAAACCCATAACGATCCAAGACAGGAAGTTTTTGGTGAAGTCGATACTGAAAAACTCCAACAATGGCAGGACACAACGTTAGAGTATCTCCAGCAGGAAACAAAGTACGGGGACCCGGAGGGCATACATGCAGGACTTGATAAGATTTCTCGAAATCTTCAACTTTACCGGACATTAGCACGTGGAGTAACCAGCTGAGGATGACCAAGAGTGAATGGAAAATTAAGCGAGTGCATTTGGGCTGCTAGAAAAAGGTGTGGGTGAAAAAAAGGAAGATTTATGGTATGTGAGCACGTGGTACATTGGCACGTGCCCTGTTCACATGCTCCGGGTCACATGGTGATAATGCGAAGTTGCGAACTTCATCCACATTGACATCATTGCAAACCAGCAACATGATCAGTATCTTCAAACCCCCCGTGTGTTCTCGGTTCCCATCGGTTGAAACGCTCAATCGGGATGTAACCCCGATAGCCGTGCATTCACATAATGATTATTGGCGCAAACAGCCTCTCGTGGATGCGCTTCTGCTTGGGTGTATCAGTGTGGAGGCTGATATTTGGAAGTTTCCGAAGCCGTACATGGTCACCGACACCTATACCAAAAGCACGGCGAAATTTGAAGCTAACGAGCTCTACGTGGGCCATAATCAGATGCATTTGGAAGCCGAACGCACGTTGGACAAGATGTACTTGGAGCCACTCCAGGCATTTTTGGAGTCTTCCAATAAGCACTTTTCGTTTGCAAAAAACTCCAAGAAAAACGGCAGCGATCTGATTCTCATAGGTGAAGATTTCGTGCATGGAGTCTTCTATGATGACCCCGGGCAAACGCTTGATTTATGGTTGGATATCAAAACAGATGCCAATGAGACGTATTTGTTTTTACAAAAGCAACTCCAGCCGCTCATTGAAAAAGGGTATTTGACTTCTTATACCGAAAGTAAAGGTATCGAGCGCGGGCCCATAACCGTGACGCTTACTGGAAACGTGCCCTGGGAACTCATCGAAGCCGAAAACACCGCAACTCGCCATGTTTTCCTCGACTGTCCCCTCTATGATCTACAAGAAGCTTCAGAGGAGACGTTGGCAAAGTACAGAAAGTTGTGCGTATATGCAAGCACATCGTACCAGCGAGAGGTGCAAGAAAATCGACAGCCAGGAACCCAATCGTCCGTGGATATGGTCAAAGTGGCTCATTCCAACGGACTCAAGGCGCGAATCTGGGGTGGTCCCGAGTGGCCTCGTCGTCTACAAGCAGACTATTGGACAAAGGTGTTGGGGGATGGGTATGATCTTCTTAACACGGATTATATCCATGGTGCCAGTGAGTACTAAGAAGCGGCCAAGACTGGAAGGGCAGAAAAGAACAAAAGAGCATGATTACAAAGATAGCAAGAACAGAAAAGCAGGACTACAGAAAAGCAGGACTACAAAAATAAAAAGAGTCAGAAAGGTGCCAGAAAAGAACAGAAAAGCAGGACTTCAAAAATAGAAAGAGCCAGAAAAGCTTTGATACCACTTTGTGGGTATTTACAGCGTGGTGGATTTATGAAACAAGCTCGGTCACAAGTCGATTTCCTGTGCAAGAACTTGTACCACTGGGCTGCCCTGATATTTGCCTTGTTTATGATTCCATTCTGTGGGCTCTTGTTGGTCTTAAATGCCCACTTTGATTCATTTTCTGTGTCCGGAAGCGGAGATTTTAACATGTCGTCGTTATTCCAAACCAACCTGCACGGTTCTGATGTTGGAGGTGGCCCAAGAAATGCCACGAATGGTCACTCGTTTGTCACCATCAAAAGTCAAGATTTGAGCGGTAATTTGCTTCACTCTCGTTTCCTTTTTCAGAACAATGAGTTAGAGGCAGCGAAAAATAAAAGAGCAGGACTGCAAAGATGGAAAGAGTTTCAAAAAGGGTCAGAAAAGCAGGACTGCAAAGATAGAAAGAGTCAGACAGGCGCGAGAGAAAGTGCCAGGGAATGGCTGATAGAATTGGTGATCGCAAACAATTAGACACAAACAATTGGAGACTGGGAAACAGATTTAGAGGAAAATTAGAAAATCTGGATGATCTGATAATGGCATGACTGGTTCACTATACGTTGATGTTGACAGCACGGAACGTGACTACCGAAAGTGGACATGTGCGAGTCAATATCCGAATGCCACAGATATCCAGAGAAACTTAGTATACTATGTATAAATTAAAGCATGGCTGCTATGAAAGGAATATAGTCAAAATAAGAGATTAATGGACATATTTTGTCTAGCTTACGGACTGGTAAGGTTCTTTTTTGCAACTAGAAAAAAAGGGCGTGCGCCACCCAATTAGGATCTGAATGAATAATTTCCAATAAATTTGGGTTTGGGTCAATGCGGCTTGTATGTAGGACTAGCATGTGGGTACAATTAACCAAAAAATGAATGTGTAGCAATTCATAGGTCCTTGGCTGGTGGACCCCGGAATTGGGAGCCTGGTGGTTCTCGAACACCCGTACACCAGGCTACCTCATAACAAAAAGGACCAACGCAAAGCACTCTTTTTCTGCTCAAAATTTTTTCTAAAGATATTATATGAATCCTGGAATTCCGGGCATTACGTGGGATTTTTTTTGGGTCAAAAATAACAGCTGAACGTCTCAAAAAAATGATGGAGCCAATCAAATCCGGGCGCGGTCCCCAGTTCCGGCCCAGTTCCGGGGACGCGGGCTCCAAACCGCCATAAACAAAAAAGTCATGGTATTCGTGACACATTTCTAATAATAAAATAATCTATATCTCTATCTATAACTATTTACACTCTATCTCTATTATTAGCCCTACACGTTCTCCTTCAACCACTCGTACACGTAGAAAATGGTGGCATTGGCCGGAATACACCTTACCAACGTGATCCCCAAGCCATTGTACAAGTTCCGAGCGCCACCGGGAGTAGCCAAAATGGCCGCTAGCACGGAGCGAATAGAAAGGCTCAGGTAGTTCCGGCCCGAAGTGTGGGAGGTCTGGATGTTGGACTTGATGGTATCCACCGGGTAAATGGACAAGTTGAAGAGCAAGCCAGCGGCAGCTCCACTCACAAGGTTATTTGTATTTTTGGAGGAGGGGTAGAACGAGCTTAGTATGGCATTTGTTTTCTCATACGTTGCAAACCAAATGGCCGTGCCCACCAGTTCTCGGAGTACTGTCAGAGAGAGGCCCAGCCAGAGCCCGGAAACGCCATTTTTCTGCACAATCTGGCGCATGACCGAAGCATAGCTATGGTTAGAACCACTTTTAATAAACAAGCCCAGGCCCAGGCCCAAAGCCTTACTGCCATTTTTGGTGGTGTTTTGGTCGCTTTTTCTCCCGCCTTGGTGGACTTTCGTAGTATTAACAATCTGAAGGTTGCACTTGACCAACTCCACCGGGGTCAAAACAAACGATGCAGCAATGCCCGAAAAAGCACCAGAAGTACACACACAGAGCAATGATTTTGGATCCAAACCCAGGTTCTGGAGCCCGTTTTTACATTGTTCATAGGCCCCGAAAATCACCGCCGTCTCAAGGCACGCACCCACTAGCGGAGCCTTGAGGCCCTTGTAGAAGCCATTGACTATGCCTTCTCGAGAGTAAATGTGCAGGAGCACAGCCACGGTGGACGGAGAGTCCGAAGCAGACTGGAGCCTCACCTTAACGGTATCGAACGGGAACTCGATGATCTTGGCAAGGCACCCGGCCACTGCTCCATAGGCGATCTCTTTACTGGCATCCATGGTCCCTGAGTGGAGGTGGATATGAGCGTGCGCGATGCACACCGTGCAGAAACATGGCCATACAGGCACGGTGAAAGAGAATCATCTGCAATGCTATCTTATTGTTTGGTAATTTGCTATATGGATTCCAATTGCTATTTGAAGTCATGCCTTTTGGTGTGAATTGGGGCGATAACTGGAGTGGCTAACATAGATTTACTGATGTATGAGTACGAATAGATATACAAGGTAAGTGCAAATGCATTGAAAACGATGAGCTCATTGAATGAGATATTGGAAGAGAAGAGAATTAGGTAATGATACTTATGAAAGACAGGAAGTAAATCATACTTATGAAAGACAGGAAGTAAATGATACTTATGAAGACAGGAAGTAGATGATACTTATGAAAGAAGTCTATAGTTACACCAGGAGATACAAGGTGTAGTACTAGAGCTGGTGTTTATACAGTGTTTTTCAAAACTATTGAAACTCGCGCGATAAAAAGATTCAAACCACACAAGCAGATTACAGTGTTTTTGAAAACTATTCAAACCAACACAGCAAAATGTTTCGTACTCTTTCGACCAATGTTTCAAACCAAATGGCGTAATGCTTCACACCAGCTTTAATAAAATTCAATGTGATGAAATTGATCTGATGATTTTCTTATATAAATTTAGGAGTCTTGCAATAGTAGTCGGGGCTCAAAACCGAAAGGAATTGGAGTGGAGGGGTACGATACTTTTGAATTATTGGTTTGTTTAATTTGCCAGTGTCGTTTGAATTGTTTTAACGCGCGGGTTTGAATAGTTTTAAGAAATACAGTATACAGTGTTTTTCATAACTATTCAAATGAGCGCAGCAAAATGTTCAAACCACACTAGCAAAATTAAACAAACTGATAAGTCAAAAGGATTTGTACTTATGACTTAAAAAATGCTAAGAATCAAGGACTTGAAATAAGCGGTTTATGTGAAGTCTTAATTAAATATTCAAAACAGTAACTTTTTGAATTACTGGTTTCTTTAATACAGTGTTTTTCAAAACGATTCAAACCCGCACGATACAGTGCTTTTCAAAACTATTAAAACCATAGCAGCAAAATGTTTCGTACTCCTTCATACAGTCTTTCAAACCAAATGTTCACACCAACTTTCATTCGAATTCACTACTCTGAATTGTTGAATTTGGATGATTGCCTTATATGTAGTACATTTGAGGTCATTGGAGAGTCTTGCAATATCAATCAAGGGTCAAAACGGACAGAATGAAGTCAAAGGGGTACGAAACTCTTTAAAATTATTGGTTTGTTTAATTTTGCTAGTGTGGTTTGAATCTTTTTATCGTGCTGGTTTGAATCGTTTTGAAAAACACTGTACAAACCAATATTTTAGAGAGTGTCCTACCCGTCACACTTCAGTTCCGTCCGTCTTAACCCTTGATGAATATTGCAAGACTCCTAAATCTATTACATATAAGGCAATCCTCAAGATTCAGCATTTCATCACATTGAATTTTAAATAAAGGTGGTGTGAACATTTGGTTTGAAAGATTGTGCAAAGGAGTACGAAACATTTTGCTGTGTTGGTTTGAATAGTTTTCAAAAACACTGTACAATAAACAATTCAAACCACACTAGCAAATTAAACAGACCAATCCTTCAAAAAGTATAGTACCTCTTCAGTTCGGTTAGGTTCGGTTTTGAGCCGGTTTTGAGCCCTGACTAATATTGCAAGACTCCTAGATGTATTACCTATTAGACAATCATCCAGATTCAATATTTCAGAATCTTGAATTTTATTAAAGCTGGTGTGAAGCATAACGCCATTTGGTTTGAAAGATTGTGCAAAGGAGTACGAAACATTTTGCTGTGTTGGTTTGAATGGTTTTCAAAAACACTGTATGGTGCGCCAAGTGCGATCCAAAATGTTGGGCGCATAGTAGAAAAAACTATACAGAATAAAGAGGTGAAAAGAAAAAGAGTCAGGTAAAAAGAAAATAAAAAACCTTGTGGATACAAACACCACAACAAAAAATTGTATTGCCAAAAAGAGTGCATGTGGGAATGGTTTCTAATAAGATAACAAATGGAAAGCAATGTCTGTATGAATATTGGAAATATAAATTGTGTTTTATATTTTTTGTGAATATTGTCTCTGGATAAAAATATAGAGATTTAAAGCAAAAGGTGTGCGAATGTTGAACCACAAATACTATGAATTATCTTCTAAAATCGTACGATTGTGTATATGTAAGCATTGAATCATTGTGTAAGAATAAAATGGTTAAAGCCTACAATAAAGAAGTCAGATATCAATTTAGTGGCATGAGTACAGTGTTTTTGAAAACTATTCAAACCAGCCCCACAAAACGTCTCGAACCAAGAAGATAGAATGATTCAAACCGGTGCGACAAAAAGATTCAAATCAATAATTCAAAAGCTTCAAACCCTCTCCAGCTCTGTTCTGATCGTTCTGGCCTTGACTGGTACTACAAGACCAAAATGTAGATATGACGCAAACCTCCAGATTCAAGATTTAACATTTCATCACATCGAATTCTGAATAAAGTTGGTGTGAAATATTACCATTTGGTTTGAAAGAGTGTGCGAAGGATTGCGAAACATTCTGTCGCTTTGGTTTGAATACATTTCAAAAACACTGTAGTACAGTTCTAAAACATAGTACACAAGACAACTACTAGACTACTACTACTGTGTAGACAACTACTAGACTACTACTGCTGTGTAGATAACTGGCAGAAAAATGCATGGACACTAGAGAATGTTTTAAAGTGGGGGTACGTCTTGGGTGTTATCTCCAGTAGTCCACTGCCAGTCTACTGGTATTTCTCATACATTCTGTATAGTAGTAGTAGTAGACGTAGAAGCAGACGTAGTATAGGGCTCCCAATGTTTGCCCGCCGATCTACCAGTAATACAGTTGCTACAGAAGTACAGTAATACAGTTGCTACAGAAGTTCCGATGATTATTATACTATTTATGGCAACACTTATCTCAAAGGCATGAATCTGGAAGAAGAGTTACCAGCTCTACCGTGTCTAACAGGAGTGTAAGTGATGGAGAATTCACCCAAGTAGTGGCCGACCATCTCAGGTCTGATCTCAACGGTGTTGAACACCTTACCGTTGTAAACACCAACGACGGAACCAATCATCTCTGGAACAATGATCATGTTTCTCAAGTGAGTCTTGACCACAGCAGGCTTCTCGTTCTCTGGGGTGGCCAACTTGGCAGCTCTCAACTTGGCAATCAAGCCCATTGGCTTGGAGCCCAAACCTCTGGAGAATCTTCTTCTGACTCTGGCTCCACAGAGCTTGGTGAATTCCTCGGTCTCCAATTCGACCAACTTGGTAAGGTCAACTCCCTTGAACGAGAAGGTTTTGAAGGTTCTCTTCCTCTTGTCAGCTGTTGGTTAGTATCAAAAAATTATAAGCAGAAACGGGGGAAACAAGGGTGAGTGAATAAGAACAATGAGCAAGAATGTAGACATGAAAATGGAATTGAAAATGAACAGAAAACGAGTGAAAGCAGGGGTATGGTGGATTTGGAATGGTTCTGAGGGTCATGCTCAACTAGAAACTATTAGGAACTCGATCAGGAATAGGCACAATGGTTCAAAATTAATTCATTGGTTCTGTATTTTGGTTGGATCATTGAATATTGATATTGTTTTGGCGGTCTTTGGATTGGTTCATGGTGGACTTGTGGACTTGTTCCGTACCGGTTTCATGGATATTCCATAATGGATTCATGGATATTCCAAGGACGTTCCATCCGGTTTCATTATTCCAGAATCTCATGCTTCGTTCATTGTTTCATGGCTCTTGATTCGGCCTCACTCCTTGGTTTGTTTAGTAGACATACTAGTCTCAGCCATGATGATTATCGAATGTGGTTGTTGTAGAGTCTGGGAGAAAAGTGAGTCTGGGAAATATGAAAATTTTGCGTGGGAGTGCAGGGCTGGTGCGCGGCCGGTCACGTGCGGCCAGGACAGGGGACGAGGGACTGCTGCGTGGATTACGTGCGCTGACGGCCACCCGTGCGTACGCGCGTCACGTGAGTACAGTGACTGCTCTATACCACCAAATCCACCCTAATAAAATAACCTCCACTGAAACCATGGACCTTGTATATTCTCTTGGGGGTTTGAATTGTTAGATGATTCAGGGTGTTTCAGGGTGTTTCAGGGTGTTTCATATGTGTTTCATATGTGCTTCATGTTCAGGTACTTTATAATCAATGTAAGCTAGTGTCCATTCTTCCGCACAATAAATCCATGAAATCAGATCAATACCGGTAAGCTTCTAAAAATATATTACTTAGCCTCAATCACCCTGAGAATCTTGTGTGCTTGGTATGACTGTAAATTCTTTATATTCCTGCATATAGAACATGTTGGCTGCAACTACCTTTTTCGACCACGTTCCTAAGATATCTAGGGATTCAATAACCTATCGATCCATAAACTACACCCTATCCTTGGAAGGGGCTGTTTTTTTCTCTTCGTAATACATAATATTGTGCGCCTGCATATAAGCCCTCCTCCACACTCTCCAAACTCAAGCTTTGCAAACGTCCCCCTCACAACTAAAAAGGATTCACAACCTCCCTCTGAAAACCCAAAGAGTCGGTGGCTGTGGTATGGTAGTGTGGTGTGGGCAACATATTTGGAGCCTGCATATAGTCAAATCCGTGCACCCAGTAGTTAATGCGAAAAAAGCGACGAAAAATTTTCCTAGCATCTTTTCTTTCATATCAAAAGGATAGTCCGCTTTCTCCGCTTAAATTGATTATTCTGAAATGAAGTACTTAGCCGCTTACTTGTTGTTGGTTCAAGGTGGTAACGCCTCCCCTTCCGCTTCCGACATCTCCGCTTTGTTGGAGTCTGTTGGAGTTGAGGCCGAGCAGGCCAGAATCTCCTCCTTGTTGTCCGAGTTGGAGGGCAAGACCGTCGAGGAGTTGATTGCCGAGGGTAACACCAAGTTGGCCTCCGTGCCTTCCGGTGGAGCTGCTGCTGCTTCCGGTTCTGCTGCTGCTGCTGGAGGTGCTGCTCCTGAGGCTGCTGAGGAGAAGGAGGAAGAGGCCAAGGAGGAGTCTGACGACGACATGGGTTTCGGTTTGTTCGATTAAACGTTAGCATAGTCAATCCACGTCTTACTGCACACATCTTTTGCTCGTAGCCATCCATGTAGACGTGAGTGTGTAGATGCACTAGTCATTAGTGGTGTGTGGTTCCTGCACAGTGCACCATATTACTATAGATTGACCACTACTATTTAATGTATGCGGGTTGTAGTCAGTATTGGGTACTTTTTACTGCTGGTATTTTACTGCTGGTATTTTACTGCTGGTATTTTATTGCTGGTATTTTATTGCTGGTATTTTACTGCTGGTATTTTATTGCTGGTATTTTATTGCTGGTATTTTATTGCTGGTATTTTACTGCTGTGTTGGTTTTCTAGTATACTGCAAGACAGTAGTATAGAAGATAGTATATAGAGTATATTCTGCAGGACAAAGTCAGGCTGAGTTCCAAAAAGCAAAGCTGACTTTAGCATACGATAGACTAAACTTTGGGCCGTGCCTGTTCTAGTACTGTACCGGATTTCCGTCCAGCTCCTCCAGTTATCTTTAGCAGTCGAAGGTAGGACTAGCCATGAAGATTGAGATGAGTGCAGTGGTTCTAGAAGCACTTTTAGTTGGTCCAGCATATTCAGAAACATGCCAAGATCAACTCCATTCATTAGCCTGCCGTGTCACAAAGAGACGTATCACCACAGTTATACTACTACATTATGGACTATGACTATGACTGGCTATGACTGGCTATAACTGACTATGACTGACTATGACTGACTATGACTATATGAAGTGGCATTCTACAGGAACTAAGCAGTTCATTATAGTATACACTGGATAGATTGTTTCAACAATGAAATCACATTTAGCAGTCAATTCGTGGCAGTGTTTAGTGCATCTATATTAACATACTCCGAGATCCCTTTCCTCATTCTATCCTCTTTCCTCATTCTATCCTCCACCATGAGGATCCTCGTCCCTTCTTATAGACTCCATCTGTCCAGATCTCCGTCCACTCCCATTCTGCAAGTCAATGCCCAAGTTTAGACGACAGCTAGACGAGAACACGAGGCTTTCTTGTTTCATCTGTAAACAATCACTTGAGCATGCAATACACTCACTTATACTGATGGCTGAAGTCCAACACTACTACACTACTACACTACTACACTACTACACTACACTACTACACTACTAAACTACTACACTACTAAACTACTACACTACTAAACTACTACACTACTAAACTACTACACTACTAAACTAC
>NKZA01000109.1:0-55658 GCA_002374405.1 Metschnikowia cubensis
TCTACGATACTCTACGATACTCTACGATACTCTACGATACTCTACGATACTCTACGATACTCTACGATACTCTACGATACTCTACTACTACTACTCTACTACTACTACTCTACAATAAACCGCATGCAATAAATTCTAGTTCTGGAATATCTCGAACATAAAATAGAGTATAAGACCTAAGTCACTAGATAGTCCATTACCATGGATCTGAATTCATATATACTTTGCTCCAACACCTAAAAACCATCTCCTGAACTTATCCAAGACCCATGCCAAGCTCATTCAATCTCCATCTCGTTTTTCTGTTCTATCTCCTCAGTCTGGACCCAGTCTATGTCATAACTGTCAGGTTCTCTACTCATTCTCTATTCTTCATGAAAATCAAAGATCATATCCCCGTCCCATAATCCTATTTTCTGTATCCACAATAATCAGTATTCAAATCAAAGCCTAAACGAATTCCTTACCTAAATCACAGTGTAATCATAGACTCTACTGAAATGATGCGGATGCGACTGGTCCCTCATAACCTGATGCAATTCATGGACTGATGCGACTCAGGCACTGCGACTTGACCATGGCACTCCATCACTCTACAACATGTTCAGCTCACTGCTACCCCCGCCTAAACACACATCCATAGCCACGATCCAGGTCCAGCTCCCGAAAAAGGCCCCTGCATCCAAGGCATTGGTGCTTCCCCTCTCTACATCCTCCGTGGAACCAGTTGACGACCCACACAATGTCCTCCACAGTCTCCACCAGAATGGCCTCCAATATGGCCAGCAAGCGCCCGAAACGCCCCTGGTCCCCAGCTCGTCTCTCGACGAAACAATTCCGCTTAAGGTGAAGTATCCCCACCTCAAACACCACTTTCCCAGGTACACACTACGAACATGCCCCGACGAGTCGTTGGCCGTATGTGTGGAACAAACCAAGGCCGTTGTCGAACGACTTTTAGGGGTGGCCAACGGCACAGACGAGCCCACAACATCGGAGGCATCTTTTGTTACTTACAAATCCGGCTCTTTGGAGCCCGAGAAAGACACTGTTCTTGAAATCAGAACATACAAGGAAGACCCCATGCTTCCGCCCAAATTCAAGCTTCGAAAGAACAGAGAAAAGGCGCCTGCACCGCCACCGCCCGTGCTAAAGGCCGCCTCCACCGAGAAAATCACCAAGGAGGTCAAGGACAAGTGGCACATTCCCTCTGCCGTGTCCAACTGGAAGAACAACCAGGGCTTTGCTATAGCCCTAGATAAGCGGGTCAAGGCGGCTAGCGGCGGCACCATGAATGAAACGAGCGAAATCAACTTTGAGAAATTTAGCAAACTTTCTCTGGCTTTGGAGTCGGCTGATAGGACAGCACGAGAGGAGCTTAACCTTCGGAACCAAGAGAGGAAGGACACTGTTCTTAGAGAACAGGCTGAAAAGGAAAGGAAGCTTGAAACGCTTCTACAAAAATCCAAAGCTTTGAAGAGCTCATCCCGGGATCAAAATTATAAGAGGTCGAGAGAAGGTGATTCTAGAGATATAACCGGGCGAGATGAGACAGATTCTAGGAAAAAGCTTCGAAGCGAGTAGATCGGAATATATGGAACTACCTAATGCTAATGTCTAGTGGCCTACTTCTTGGCCTTTTTAGCCTTGGCCTTGGCCTTATCTCCACCTTCGTAGAGTGACTTGTCGAACTCATCGCGTGCTGACCGGTTGACCCACTCCAACACCCGGTTGACCTGGTTTTCGTCCACCTTCTTGTGCTTTTCTGCCCGTAACTCATCTCGGAGTTTCTGCACTTCCTCCACGGTTCCCGAGTTGAGCGTCTCCTCCACGGTCTTCTGCCTCTTGTTGGAGCCATTGGCTGCTCTGCGGTTGGGCCTCTTCCGCTGCGCCAAGATATCATCTCCGCTATCTTCCAACTCGGTTTCTTCGACGATGATATTGGATAACGTATCAATTTTCTCTTCAGCCTTTTGGATTTTCTCCTCGATCGTAGCTTCTTCTTTGGGAAGTTCATCGAACCAGAGTGCTTTGCGTCTGGCCGACATGCTTGCACATATACCATCCTTGACACGGTGGAGCTCTTTCCTCAATGCAGACTCTCGCTTTCCCCATGGATTGAGCCATTTCAAAAGTGCTTCGATCTCACAGGGTTTGTCGAAATACCTCCACTCATTTCCTAAAACCAATGGCACAGGAAACTCCTCAATCAGCTTGCGCTGCATAGGCGTGATCTGCTTGACACTGATTCCGGCTGAGAGCCCTCCTAAGTCGTCGATCAAAACAGAGTCGTCCTTGGAACGTATCGAGCTCTCAGTGTATTGGAGACCGAGAACATCGGCAATGTGTGCTTGAGCAGCAGTTGTGCCCACTTGGAAGTTCATCACCTTCAATGCTTGGCCACCGTCTTCCAGGTTGAGTTGTTGCGTGATCTTTTCTTGGTCCCCCTTTTCGATCTTGTCAATATTCTGGGTCATTGCCAATTCATACTGAAGAGAGTTCTTTGATATGAGCTTGGCTTCTTCCTCCAGGAGCTTGAGATTGGATGTGAGGTCCATTGATGTTGGCCCTTGCATCCATAGACGGCCCATCAAATATGTTTCCTCAAGAACTTCTTCCTTGTCGTCAAGATCCTCGTCACTAACATTTTCTTCATCATCGTCCTCTCCGCCATTGAAATGAATATTGGGCAATCCATTGTTTTCAAACCACCAGTAACGATTAAAGTGTCTGTCTTTGCCGAGTAGGCGCACTCTTTGACAATCGAGTTCTGAGAGTTTCAGCTCGATTTCTTTTCTCTTACTCTTCGTCTCCTGGATCTTGGCGATGCTGGCTTCTCTCTCATCCCAGACTTCCTGGAACGAAGGGTCCACTTCCAAGTACGCTTTCTCGTAGTCTGTCATTTCATAGCCTCTCATATTGAGTCTGTGTTTCTTCCTGGAGAAAGAGTTCCACATAGATGGATCTATGGCAGAATTCAGACCTTCGAGCAACTTGTTGTGAATCTCAGAATGTGCTTTGTTGGCATTATCAACTGCCAGCTTCATGTCCTTTAAAATCTCGAGTCTAGACCGTCTCAAGTTGGTCGAAGCTTCAAGGGCTTCGTCGATGTATGCACGCACTGCATCCCCATTAACAACCAAAGTGGTGAGAATATGAAGAATCTTGAGTCTCAAATCAATGCTGAGGTATGTGTAGAACTGGGATAACACACTTCCTGGCGTGGCTGGTTTGACCAGCAAAGGAGCAAGAACCTCATAGGCTTCCTGAATGATTGCAGAGTATTCGGGAACATACTCCACGAGAGAAAGCACTCCCAAAACAATAACTTGCCAACCACCATCTTTGAAATTTCTCTTGCGGAGTCTCTCGTGCCAAGCAACTCCTCTGTGGTTTATGACAGAAAAAGCCAAATGGTTCTCTTCACTTTCTTTCTTCTCTTCAGTTTCATTCTCTTCAGTGTCATGCTTCTCATTGCTTTCACCGGGAATCTCGCCATTTTCTTTGCTTTCGTCTTTCACTTCGTCCACTTTCATGTCATCACTTTCAATGTCATCTTTGGAATCCTTTAAAGTTGCTTCTGAAGTCTGCCCCGGCTTGAGCAAAGTCACTTTTGGGGGCAAGAAAATTCTAAGCCCATACGTCTCCGCTTCATCGAGATACTTCTTTGGAACCGGCTCGTTGGAGATTATCAAGCTTAACACTGCACACCAGATTTCATCCAAGAGTTCACACCGTCCGAGACCCTTATACTGGTCGTCGTTCCATCCCATGGCACAGATGAAGTCATCGAATGTGAACGTATCAAGTTTGAACACAGAGTGATATATGTTAAGGAAAGTCCAGATCTCCAATGCTTCTTGAGAGGACGAGAGAAGCAACTTCCCAAAATCATCTCTTTTATGAGGTTGCAGCAGCGACCCATCATCTGACTCCTTCTTCATAGACTCTTCATCCGACTCGTCCTCCTCTCTCTCCAAAATTTGCTCATTTAGCAGGAGCGCATTTTCAAGCAACTTCATTGGATGCGAAGGAGGCCTAGTGTTTTGGAGGTCGAAGCCAAGGTCCAAGTCTTCGGTAATCGTTTTCTTGGATGGCTGGAACGACGACAATGTAACGAGTTCATTTTCATTGAGCTCTTTCTGGATTGACTCCGGTAGATGATGGAGAGGAAACCTTGACCGAGGATCAGATTTTAGTTTGGCTTTTTGATCCACGCACTCAGTGCCAACAATCTCGTCCGTAGCTTCGTCAGTTCCTGCTCTCGACTTCACGGTAGACAAATTCAGGACAGCTTTCTTCTTCATGCCCTTGCCACGGGCCTTTTTGGATTTGGTGGAATTGGGGTCGGAAGGATCCGCAGCAGGGCAGAACGAATCCAGAATCTCGTCTCCCTCGTATAGCACCTCTCCACTAGGAGTGATGTGCTCAAACATCTTCAAGTCTTCGGGAAATTCCGTGGGGATGCGGTATTTCTTGGCATACTTATCCTTTACCACCCACGGAGCACCAACTTTCTGCGAACGGGTGACGGTCAACTTGATGTAGGTCTTGATAAGCCACTTGGTGAAGTGGTTTCTGTCTCTGGAAATCTGCTGGTTGGTGGCAATGATCTGCGAACCGTCGCCAATGGTGGAAACCAAATACTTTGTTTCGGACACATCGCTGTACTGGACCTTTTCTCTGATCATGGCTCTTTGTTTCACCGTGGACATATAAGCGTGCGGAGGCACGGCATTGGCCTTGGCGACGGGCCTGTTTGCGTTGGGCTCAATGATCTTCTTGACATAGACCTCCTCACCAGGAAAATACTCGTTTTTGAACACAGAATACACCTTGTCGACCAAGAGATCCAACCTGGAGATGCGATTGAACTGGAGAAACTTGAGTATGTGTTCGCGTAGAGCCTCCGGGAAGTGGGCGTCCAAGTCCTTGATTTCCTTTGATTCGGAGAGGTGGGCCTCGAAGTAGGTCAAGCACGAGTTCCCTGTGATTTCACACACAAACTTGCGGCGGTGATAGTAGTCCATGCGGGCGAGGTAGTCGCTGTAGTCAAGAAACCATTCCTTGGTCTGGGGAATGACGTAGATTTCGGAGTCGAGGTCCTGGGGAACGGGAAGCGGGCGCACGAAGGTCACCTGCTTTCTCTTGTATAACACCATCAGGCCGGAAGGGAAAAATGGAAAAAATGCTGGACAACAATTAGCCGTGGAGAAGGGGACAACGGTCTCTGGAGGATCCACGTGATTTGGAGTAGAAGAGGAACCAGAAGGCAGAATTGGGTAAAGGGGGCAGGAAAAACGGGCACAATGAATATCTTGACACGGGGCCCGGAAAAAAAAGTAGTAGTAAAAATTGGAAATGTCAAGACCGAGACAAGAAGGGAAAAAAAAGGGAAGCAGTGGGTTTAGAGAAATGCGCACACGCCAGTTGTGTCTATACATTTTTTCCACCCACGTTATATTGTTTGCCTCACTGTTATTGCTTCTTTGGCTGCAACCCCAGATCGGAACATCTGCAAAAAAAGCCCATGGCGGGAGGGCCAATTTTTAATGGTGGGGAACTACGGTATCTACGGCGCTGCTTGTGCAGGCCCACGGGAAACGGTGGGGCCTGGGCCAGTGGTTCAACGCATTGGGGAAAAAAGTGCATTGATGACAACTCTGAGCTGAGACGATACAAATTCATATCCGCCAACGAATGCAATGACATACACACGCGAACCTGCGTTCTGCGCAGGACCCGCAGATGCTTTGATTTAAAGAATGTAGAGCCTGCGCGCGATCGTAAGGCGCGACTTTGTCACCACTCATGAGCTCCCGCCCACCCTACACCCACGCACCAAGACCACGCGCTCACTTCCAACCTCATTCGGTAGTCAATGGCCAATGGCTAATACAACACCGGTTCCGAGTCCCCAAAGTAATTTTTTCCTGGAATTTTTTCTGAATGGACCAATCGCAAATAATCCAGTATTTGAAACAGAATTACCTATTTCATTATATCAATGGCTATATGGAGGGCTATATGGAGGGCTATATGGAGGGCTATATGGAGGGCTAGATGAAGGGCTAGATGAAGGACTAGATGGAGGGCTAGATGAAGGACTAGATGAAGGGCTATATGGAGGACTAGATGAAGGACTATATGAAGGGCTATGTGAATTGCCTATAAAATTGAGCTCAAGTTTAGTTTGGGTATCTGCTATGGCTAAGTCTGGTCAAAATAATATCTGTAAGAACTGGTGGGCGGCGGCGGAGTACTAAGCGTGAGGTCGCAGTGAGCGTACAGCAGTTTAGGGTATAGCAGTGTAGGCTGGAGACAGCAGTGTGGGAGATGAAGAGCGAGAGCGGGGAGAACGAGAAGAGCACGGCAGAAAGGCACGGCAGATCAGAACGGCAGATCAGAACGGCAAATCAGAACGGCTGAAGAGAGCCGTAGAGGAGAACGGCAAACAACTAATTATTCAGTTAGTCTGGCCGGCTTGGCCTCCAACTTCTATCTGACTCACCACCAGTTTCACGGACGTATGTAGCTTAAGCGCATGTGCTTCTGAGCATGGGCCTTATCGAGACATGAGCAGCGTGAAGACGGCGAAAAAGGCGTGCGACGAGTGAGACCTGCGGACCGAGCACGGTCCCTGTTGGGGCTTCTGCCTGGCTTGAGGGCAATCTTTATTGAAGCGGATAAATTGTCCGCTCCGGGGCACCGTGTGCAGGAGCTGTATTCGATGAGCTTCTACGGTGCGATAAAGTCGGCGTTGCATTTCCACCACGCACACTCGGGGCTCACTGATTTAGCACTCACTGGCAGCACCAGGCCTCCACCAAATTAACCGGGAAAAAGACCACAGACCCGATGGCCATACACAGGTATGGGCCCAATCACCCAAATGCTGGAATCACTAAAATTCCCTTAACGGCTCCAGTACCTTTTTTCTGTAGGGCGCCAAAAGCGTGTGTCTGGACTCGTGAAACAATGCCTCTTAGTAATCGCCACTAGCTGACGTATTGACGCAGGCCTTGTGCGCAGGACCAACACACCGTTGCTACTTATGCCAATGGTATAAATATTGCATCCAAATCCTCCATTTGCAAAACTTCATTCTTATCATAATCTAATACAATGTCTGCAGTCCCCGAACAATTCCAAGGTTTCACCGTCGATTCTCAAGACAACTGGAACAAGCCCAAGTTGGCCTCTTATGACCATAAGAAGATTAACCCTAAGGATGTGGTCATCAAGAACATCTGCTGTGGTCTTTGTGGTTCCGACATCCACACCTTGAGAGGCAACTGGGGTCCTTTGAGGAGAAAGGACCTTGTGGTTGGCCACGAGATCATTGGCCACGTGATTGCTGTTGGAGATGACGTGCAGGACTTCAAGATCGGTGACAGAGTCGGTGTTGGTGCTGCTTCTTCCGCCTGTGGCAAGTGTAACAGATGTAAGACCAACAACGAGCAGTACTGTGCTCAAGCCGTTGGTACTTACAACACCCCAGACTCCAAGGCCGATGGGTACGTGTCCCAAGGTGGATACTCTTCGCACTCCATTGCTAATGAGCAGTTCGTGTTTGCCATTCCAGACAAGTTGGAGTCCGTGCACGCTGCTCCAATGATGTGTGCTGGTTTGACTGTGTTCTCTCCTTTGAAGAGAAACATCGGCGGTAAGAAGAACCCAGTGGTGGGCATCATTGGTATTGGAGGTTTGGGCCACTTGGCTCTTCAATTCGCCAAGGCCTTGGGTGCTGAGGTTTACGCCTTCTCCAGAGGTTACTCCAAGGAAAAGGAGGCCAAGGCTTTCGGAGCCGATGGCTTCGTTGCCACCAATGAAGACAAGGAGTGGGCCAGCAAATTCCAGGACAAGTTCGACTTCATCTTGAACTGTGCCTCCAACGTGGACGGATTCGTGTTGGACCAATACTTGTCTGTGTTGAAGGTGGACGGTAGATTCTGCAGTGTTGGTTTGCCACCTGTGGGCGAGAAGTTCGAGGTGACTCCGTTCACCTTCCTTAAGAGTGCTTCCTCTTTCGGAGCCTCCCTCTTGGGCTCCAAGGTCGAGGCCATTGAGATGTTGCAGTTGGCTGCAGACCAGGGCATCAAGCCAATGGTGGAAGAGGTTCCAATCAACGAGGCCTCGTGCGGAAAGGCTTTGGAGAGATGTGAGGACGGCGATGTCAGATACAGATTCGTCTTCACTGAGTTCGACAAGGCTTTCAAGCAATAAATGTACAGTAGTAATGGGTTTGGGATGGATAGATAGGTGAAAAGATAGAATAGATTTATTTTTGAAAAAAATTAGTAGAAGAGTGTATGGTCTGAACTGGCAGATATGTTGGCTCGCGTAGGACGAGCTAGCTTGTTCTCCAACTCCTCTGGTTGAAACAATTAAACAATAGTTTTTAGAACGGACGTCATGTATGGAATGTACGTAATGTGTGTCATGGTACGTCCCTATTCTGACATTATGTCACAGTATGTCACATGTTGAATGGTCTATTGTCTACACCCCACTATTCGCACTATTCACTATTCACTATTCACTATTCACTATTCACTATTCACTATTCACTATTCTATATTCACTATTCTATATTCACTATTCTATATTCACTATTCACTATTCACTATTCTCTATTCTATTCTATATTCACTATTCTATATTCACTATTCACTATTCACTATCACTATTCACTATTCTCTATTCTATTCTCACTATGCTCACCATACTATACTCACTATTTGGCTCCCTCACTGCTATCCTTACTACTACAAACGTGGAACCCTCCTGTAATAACATCTAGCCCCTCTCAAGTTTTTGTTTTCAAGTGTAAAAGCTACTTTACACGAATGGCCAGTGCATCCTGTAGGGATTACCACAACCTCTCAGGTTGCTCAGACGTCCGTCACGCAGCCGTAGGTGCTGCTGGTGGCTGGGATGTATGCCGGACCAGGCCTATATAGTGATCTGAATCACGTATTCCACCATGAAGGACGTGTGATGTTTTGAACGAGTGTCTAGAACTGTCCATAATACTATTGTGATATTGTTTGGGGTATGTTGTACTTAATCACTCTGACCCTCACTGACTCTTACTCTGACTCTCACTCTGACTCTCACTGACTCTTACTCTGACTCTCACTCACTACAGTGTTTCTCATAACTATTCAAATGAGCGCAGCAAAATGTTCAAACCATACTAGCAAAATTAAACAAACTGATAAGTCAAAAAGTTTTGTACTTATGACTAAAAAAATGCTAAGGACCAAGGACTTGGAATAAGCGGTTTATGTGAAGTCTTATTTAATATTCAAAACAGTAACTTTTTGAATTATTGGTTTCTTTAATATTGCTAGTGTGGTTTGAATCTTTTTATCGTGCGGGTTTGAATTGTTTTGAAAAACACTGTATTTTCACTCACTACTCTACTCCTACACTATACTACTCGTACAGTATTTCTTAAAACTATTCAAACCCGCGCAATAAAACATTTCAAACGACACTGGCAAATTAAACAAACCAATCATTCAAAAAGTATCGTACCCCTTCCAGTTCAGTTCCTTTCGGTTTTGAGCCCTGACTAATATTGCAAGACTTCTAAATTTATTACATATAAGACAATCATCCAGAGTTAACATTTCATCACATTGAATTTGGTTTAAAGTTCGTGTGAAGCATTATGCCATTTGGTTTGAAGGACTGCGAAGGAGTACGAAACATTTGCTGCGCTGGTTTGAATAGTTTTGAAAAACACTGTATAATGAAAAACACTGTACAGTGTTTTTCGAAATTATTCAAACCAAGGTGGGAAAATGTTTCGTACTCCTTCTCATAGTCTTTCAAACCAAATGCTCACACCAACTTTCATTAGAATTCACTATTTGAAATGTTAAATCTGGAGGATGCCTTATATGTAGTACATTTGGGGTCATCTGGGAGTCATTCCATATTCATCAAGGGGTAAGACGGATGGAACTGGACTGGAACGATTTAAGTTATTGGTTTATATAATTTGCTAGTGTGGTTTGAATCGTTTTATGGTGCGGGTTTGAATAGTTTCGAAAAACACTGTATAATGAAAAACACTGTACACTGTTTTTTACACTGTTTACAGTGTTTTTCAAAACTATTCAAAGGAGCGCAGCAATATGTTCAAACCACACTAGCAAAATTAAACAAACTGATAAGTCAAAAAGTTTTGTGCCTAAAAAAATCCTAAGGCTCAAGGACTTGAAATAAGCTGTTTATGTGAAGCCCTAATTAAATATTAAAAATATTGAATTATTGGTTTGTTTAATTTGGTAATGTGGTTTGAATCATTTTATCGTGCGGCTTTGAATAGTTTTGAAAAACACTGTATATAGTAGCTTATAGTGGTATAAAGTGCCAAGTTTTCAAGTATTATATTGAGTTGAACCTATCAACGGCGACCTCCTATGACCTCCCATAAAATCAGACTATGCCTTTCTATGACCTCTTATGGTTACTTAGCCTCTGAATATTGAGACCCTAGTATTATCTATGACTATGATTATATTTCTATTACTATTATGCCGTGCAATGGTTATGATCTTGGGGATATGAATAGGACTGTTCTAATCTATTATTATGATCAGTCTACTATTCTGTATATCACTCACTTCACTCACTACTCTCACTCACTTCTCTCACTCACTTCTCTCACTTCTCTACCCTCACGACTCCATACTTCACTCCACGTCTTATAGTATCTTGGTCTGACATACCTCCAGCAGTGTTGTAATAGCTTAGAATCGCTAGAGTGTCTGAATATTTTTGTGGTGGAAATGGCATCTGGAGAATGGATTATGAGCCCCGGCTGCGTTTGGCTATTGCTCCTTATAGTTGTAACGATAAGCCCACCAAAGTCTACATACTCAAGGTGTATGTAGCCCATGAAAGAGCTGGACTCTTGTAGAACCAAAATTTCTACTATTCCTGTACGTCTACTCTACTCTCTTTACCACCATTCCTTAATATTTAACTACTTTGATCTACCCATTGTTAAACTATTAGTCACTAGGGTGTTGAATTTTCACAAAATGTCTAGGTTTAACGCTGTTAATGTATAAATCGGTATTGGCCAGAGGAATTCACAAGTGTAGAGTAGTAGAGTAGTAGAGTAGTAGAGTAGTAGTGACTATTCTAGACTCCACTCCACAGACTACTGCACTAGTACTCAACTACTGTACCAGCATATCCATCTAGTAGCAGTCTTCATGCATACTACTCTACTACTGTCAGATCCACCACGGGCTCTACCTATTGAAGTACTATGAAGCCTCTACCTGATATGTCCATTCTGTAAGACACCATCCATCTACCAGTTATCCCTTCGGTTATATAAGCAGCTCAATTTCCTCCTTTTGAGGAATCATCAAACAAATAAGATAACTTACTACTCAACATCACAACAAGAATCTAACAACTACCGTCAAACTTTGTTTTCAGACTTTAATCAGTTTTATATACACTACTCCATTCATTTTATATAGTATTCTACCAGTATTTCAGTCCGGCTCTACTGAATAATGTCCATAATAAAATAAAATACTACTTAGCTACTACTGCTTCTACTGTTAGTATTTTAAAAACGATATAAATAATACTACTACTGTACTGATATACTCTATTCTCTCCTACTTTAACTTTAGATGTTCGTTTCAGGTCAGTACTCAATATTTTGCAAACACAAAAAGAGCTGTTTCTGCTTCATCTTGAAGTATACAGTGTAGTAGTGTTTAGTGTTTAGTGTTTAGTGTTTAGTGTTCAGTGTTTAGTGTTTAGTGTTTAGTGTTTAGTGTTTAGTGTTTAGTGTTCAGTGTTCAGTGTTCAGTGTTCAGTGTTCAGTGTTTAGTGTTTAGTGTTCAGTGTTTAGTGTTCAGTGTTTAGTGTTTAGTGGTGTAGTATTCTATCATACAGCAGAGTATAGCTTGTAGTAATTTTCTTGAATGTATTTTGCTACCATTAATAATAATCTCTACTACTCAAGTATGCAAGCCAATTACTCCACTACTCACTGCTACACCACTACTAGCATTCTACCTTCTGAATTCGACAATTTTACCAGCCTCCCATTTTATGCTTAACCCCTAAACTTACTACCACACCCCCTTCCTCCAATCCCCCCCAATTCTATTTTTTGTCATTGTCCATATTTCCCTATACCCACCCATCTACACCTTGCTACACCCGAGCGCGGGCATTTCGCGGTCCTTCTAACCCAGAAAAATCTTCAGTCCTCATGCTTCCTCGACTCAGATTGGGCTCCCCGTTCCGCGTGAGTGTTGCGGCATGCTCCAGGCGGACGTTTCGCCATGGCCCTCTGCTTTTGAACCAAGAGAAAATCGTGCCTCCTACGCAGCTAGCTGAGGAATCGCACCTCCCCAAGATAGAGCAGGACTTGAAGATCAAACCCCGGGATGCCACCACCAAGGGCCCGTTTTTGTCGGACCACAAGATCGAGAATGACCCCAACTATAAGATGTCCAGCTTTGCACAGAACATCGGCCAGGCCATTGTGAGGATGTTCAACATTGATATGGATAAGTCTCGTGCTGGCCCTGTGGCTGGTTCCTACTACTTTGGAGAGTGCAAGAAGCAAGGCATGTACTACCCCAACGAGCCGCTTTCGGACACGGCGGCGTTCTACTATGACGTTTTGGGCCTACCCAAGAGTTTTTCCCAGTGGTTCCAGATCACTGCTTTGCACTATTGGATCTTGTCGGTGCGTATGAGAGCCATGCCCTTCAAGTACGGACGCAACTACCAGCAAAAACTCGTGGACAGAATCTTCAGGGATATGGAGTTGCGCATGGCCAATGAGTTGGGAATTTCGTCCAATAGAATCATCGAGGGTTACTTGAAGGATTACCATACGCAACTCTTGGGTTGTGTGGTGTCGTACGATGAAGGCTTGATGACCGATGACATAACTTTTGCTGCTGCTCTTTGGAGAAACATCTTTAACGGTGATCCTAATGCGGACATGAGACACATCGAGGCTCTCGTGGGCTACGTCAGACAGCAGTTGTATGTGTTGAACAAGATGAGCGACCGAGAGTTTGGGTTTGGGCATTTTGCGTTTGTTCCCCCGAACCAAGTGGTGAAGCCATTGACCTCGGCTCAGGAGGCTGCATTGAAGGAGAAGGTGAAGAAGGAATTTGCTTCAAGGACCTTGCCTTCGCAGAAGAGCTCTCTTTCATTGGATGAGTAGAGCAGAGCTAGAGTAGGTGACTCAAAGGATGAGCCGTGGCTGTATGTACATAGTTTAAGATTGTTTATTATGTCTGTTAACTGATTGAATGCTACAACTTAGACCCAGGAGCATTGGTCCAGTTTTCACCGTTGGTGCCCCGGATCATCACGTTCATCACGGCATAGTCTTGGCCTTCCTTGGCAGAAGGCGAGTCCTTGGAGCCAAGCATGATGTCCTTGTAAAAATGGAAGCCAAACTTGCCGTAAATGGGAATGTTGGTTCTGGACGAGCTCTCCAAGTACGTGATGTTGTTTCTTCCGGGCCCGTCGATGTACCTGTCGAACATGTAGTCGAAGATGGCTCTCACATTGCCCTTTCCACGTGCACGCTCCACAGAGCCCAAGTACACCAACGTGTACACGCCCTTGCCCTTGAATCTGGGGTCCGTGGCCATGATATCCTCAAAGGTATCGTGGAGCAAAGGCAACATGCCCTTGAAGATCTTCTCATGGCCCTCTTCTCCAACAAGGTCCCAGAGTTTACCGTATCCGGCCTTCATCAAAGTAGAAAAGCTGTCCAAACCGTTGTCACAAGAGGTGGGATGAGACCACATGGCCACGGTTTCGAACTCGTCATCGGTTTCTCCAATGCCCAAGCAAATGCCCTTATCGATGTGCTGGGCAAGATAGCTCCGGTAAAGCTGCAAGTCTGCCTCGAGTTTCTTAGCGTCGTCCTTGATGTGGGACGTCAATAACTGGGCAAGTGCATCCAGCGTAAAAGACTTGTACAAGGTAAGAGCGGCCTTGGGAACGTCGTCCAAGGTCAAAGGCCGAACTCTGGAGACATTGGCTTTTTTGGCCGGCAACGAGGCTGCGGTTGATGTCGACATGTTGAAGTGGTGAAGTGGATCAAAGAGATGAAACGAATAGTCGTTGGGCGTTGGGGAAGTCTGTCTTAAAAGGCGAGAACAAATTTATATTGGTAGCTCAACTTCACGAACATAACTCTTCTTCTATTATTATGACAAAGACGGCGATCTGTGTGATAATGATATCGAAATAGTGTGTTTCAGGTGTCTGGGTGTGGGTAGCCTGGTGTGGGTGGATGGAGAGCACGGCTGGGTCAGTGGAGAATATATACTATGTTAGCTTAATGTGCTACGCCCAGATAGGCATGTCAAAACGAACCGCCGCGGCTTATCAGGGTTGTGTGCAGTCCATGGCATCTTCTAGACAAGGTCTGAGGGTTGTGTGCAGGCAGATCATCATTGCGTTTCTGGACCCGCTCTTTTCTGGCGCCTGACAAAGCCGCTAAGAGCCTCTGTCCGCTTAGCTCTTAGCGGCGTGCATGGCCGCGCACTCTACGCTCCACTTTAGGCGGCCCTTGCACACCCCATTGACCGCCTAGACAAAGTTCCGGAACAGGCAAATAAGCAAGGAAAATATGGCTGTAAAAAGCTGAAACAAAGTGGAACAAAGCGAAACAAAGCGAAACAAAGCGGAACAAAGCGGAAGAAATTGAAACAAAGCGAAACAAAGCGGAACAAATTGAAACAAATCTGGAACGATAGTGACGTGAGATAATACTATCATAAATAATATTGAGTCAAAATCTGGGGGAGTCGTCTACCCTGGGTGCTACTATTGTGAACATTTCACAGTCTACAGTGCCCACCAACCTAACAGTAACTCTGACTACTTCTTTTGCACAAAGCCCGTATTAGAAATTTCAGAATCATGAATAATGTGAAAAAGAGGTCTGGGAAAGTTCACATGGATTTTTTTTGGATTAACTACTTGTGTGTGTTATTGATGTGGCCCTAATGCATTGGTCTTTTGAAGTTAAAGAAGGTGTCATATTTAAATGAGAAAAAAAAAGATATTCTAAAATGAGGGGAGAAGAGGATTAGTGTGGGGTCAAAAGGAGGAGAAAGTGATAGGTGTGGATGGGTGGGTGCGGACTGGAATAACAAGCACGTTGCGCAGGGCCCCTAACCTTCCAACAGTGCCACATTGGGGATAAAGCCACCAACAATAATGCTTAAAAATTCTGTTCTTATGTACCACCCAAACACGCAGTCACCCAAACCTCAATTTCCCTGATTGTCCATTGCAATGGTAGAGATGGTGGTTTGTTGGACCCGCGTGTGACACCTACATACACGGACATATCTTTGTCAGACTGAAGTAATCATTGTTTAAACCTAGTTAGGGCAAGACTTTCGTGGTTGAAAAATATTCAATCCCTTAAATCACTCATATAATAATAATTTTCTGTACACTTGTAATGGACATTCATCACGATACTAGCACCAATATACCGTGTACTACGTGATGTACAATTCGTCTCACCGTCTGTGTGTTCTTTAGTCGCTATAAACTATTTGTCTACTTCTTACCCTTCTTCTTCTTCTTGTGCTGCTGCTTGGCTTTGCTGGAACTGCTGGCCCGCGTGGTGTTGCTTGGGGCTGGCGACAGCTCCACTGCTCCCTGAAGCCCACCGGATTTCTTCTTCAATTCCTTCTTGGATGGCTTATAGTATGACCGGAGCTTCATTGGTAGCCACCTCTCCTTGTCCAATTTGTCCGCATCAAAGTCCTTCTCATCCTTCAAAACCTTGGTCTTGGAAAACTGCGGCTTTCTAGGCTTCTTGCTCACCTTGTAAGCCTTCTTTCTTGATGCCACTGCAGATGCACTCTTGGGCTTTTGCTCCACCAACTCTTCAACATTAACATCCAACAACTCCTCCACATCTGTTTTGGACGCAAGCTGTTCGGCGCTGCTAAGTGACGAGCTATCGCCCTTCAATGTGCTTGAGACTATGAAATCTTCTGGGTTGGCCTGATTCAATTTTTGAAGCAAAGACGAAGGTGCTTGGTCCGAGGCGAGAAGCTTAAAGTACACTACCCTCACAAACTCGTATAATTGTGGTGACTGTCTCAAGGCTTCTGCGGATAACAGCTCAAACTTGGTCACCAAGGCAGCATACAATGCTGTCAACTTCTTGGAGCCACTCTCAATCTCGTATAGATTCATCAATGTACCAAAAGCAGATGCATGTAAGTTCTCTGCGTCTCCCTCGAGTTCAAGCGCAGTCAACTTCTCCAATACCAATATCGACTGGTCGAACTTGTATGACTTTGCATTGACGTGCACCAAGAGTAAGGCGGCAGCCACGGAGTAATCGGAAGGCTTCTCTTCCAATTGAGCCAATGCAAATTTAAAGATTTTTCTTGCCACAGCCTTAGCCTTTGTAGAAGGGTACAAGTCATCCAAAGTGATGTCCAACTTGACCAAGATCTTATAGATCAAAGGCGTCACGTCACCCGGTTGTTTTTCGGAATATTGGCGGTAGAACTGGTTGGTGAAATAGTTGGACGTTTTGGAGAGCGACTTGCTCTGGTAAGACAACAACAAATGGTTCTTGAATAAAAGCTGGTATTGGGCGCTCGTAAGCTTCTGTCTCAAATGCTGCAAGTTCCGCTGTAAATTCAACTCTCGGCTCAAGAAGTTGAGGTTATCGTCTTGCGGCAACAAGGATGCCATATTATTCTTGAAGATTAGGTTGATCATGAGATCCGAAATGGCCGAGATATCGATGTCCTCCATGACCTGCAACGCCAATTTGGCGTTGCCTGACACCTGGTGGGCATATGCTATGCTTAGCTTGATGGGAGCAAGCTCCAATAACAAATCGGCAGGATCCGAGTCCATGCTATGGTCCAAGCACATTTGCGAAGCCTTCTCCAACAAGTCCAAGCTGGCAGACACGTCACACTGGGCCAATTTGATCAAGGCCTCGTTGAATACAAGATCATAAGTTTTATCGGACTCGGCAACTTGCACAAGGGTCTCGGTGGTGGAGGCACCCAGCTGCGACAAGATGGCTCTCTCGTTACAAGCCAAATCTAACTCGTTATCGAGAGTGTTGGAAGAAATGAGCTCCCGGTATAACAGCAACGACTCGTGGATGCGTCCGTGCTGGTAGTAGGTCTGGGCCAAGACATGTTTCAAAGCCCGGAGGGTGACATCAGAGCAGTTGGAAGCCGCATGGTACACCGCCTCCAATTCGTCGACGTGGCCGATCTTATAGTACACGTAAGCCTTTTCCAACGGAAACTGGTCGTGCGTTTCACTGGGCACCTCGTGTATGAGCTGGTAGGCTCTGTGGTATTTGTCACAGTTAATCAAAGAAACGATGCAGTTGTGGAACGAGCTAAGGTCTTTATAGTCCTTCACCTTGGAGAGGTATTGGTACGACACCTCGAAGATAGTCTCGTGATCCGAGAGATCCTGAGCTGACGACACATTGAGGCTCTTGAAAGCATCCATGACGGAACTGGTCATGGTGGAGGAGGTGGTGCTGACGTTCGTAGTGCACTTTTATTCTACGAGTTTTTTTCTCCTTTGCATGCACTCCACGCGGGGCCTGTGCTGTTGCAGCCGAACAAGTACATGGACAAGTACTATAGACATAATTGATCAAGTATAGTATTTTATGGTATTATTGTGGAGGTATGAGGAGAGACTATGAACTGGAATAGAAAAGGATCAACAAAAAAGAAAACAAAAAAAATTATGTAAGATCTATGTACCATGCGTCGTAGCTGAATGAACCAGTCTATATTCCTTCGTTATGTCTATCATCAGAATCCAGGACCTCAATTTTTCTTACATTTCGTTCTTTATACCTACGTAAAATTGAACTTAAATTCTGAACGGCTACTAATAATAGGAACTGACTCGAACAGTATTATGGATATTCTAATTTCTTGACATCTGAATTACACTGTGTGTAAGACTGAGTAATGGACTTCTTCTCAAGCTGAGTTCTTGCTCCCATTATAGATGGAGGGATGATAAGTGTAGATTCATTTCTCATGACCAAAGTTAAATTATGGCGTCATGGAAACTCGTACTCATAGAAACTAATCAGATACCTGGCAAGCTTGAGTTCCAGACACCACACAGAGCAATGCTTCTGAAACGTATCGTGAAGATGGAGAATGGACTCGGAGTTATTTGCTGATTTATATTAGAACATGGTTCGAAAAAAGCTCCAACCTGGTTTTTGTAAGTCGATTTCTTTTCTTTATGAAATGTAATGAAGTGAGAAGTATGTACGATCAAGCGATCATTTCGCAGTCTCTTCCTATCCTTGCAGTAACTTATGAAAGTAGTGCAACTGAGCACTGGAGAACTACAAAAAAATTGCTTTTGATATCGTGACTTATTTTTTTGAACTGTTCCACGACTGATATATTCTACATAAAGTGCTATGAGACCAAACTGACCTGAAATGAATGATACTATACGACAAAACACTACGCTGACTCCATGATTATGTTCTCATGTTGACTCTAATATGCTGATCTACTACGTTACATCTACTGTGTTGTGTCCAGACTTTATATGGTGGTTCCTAAACTGATCTTACTACAATCCACCAAAGAAAAAATGTAATGTCCTCTTATAGTGATCTGTGAGGGGTGCCTCCAATGCAGTGGAGAAGTTTAGGAGTTTTGGGATACCAATAGAGTGGGCTTGCACCAGGTACCCCACTCAAATTAGACCACCTCTTATTATATACCCTAGTTCTTCCAAGCACGGAGCAGATCACATAGACAATAACGTAAGCTTAACTTTTGATCCTATTTTCTGACTGTGTATACAAAGATATTAGGGAAAGAAACAATCCAGGTCTCTTTCAATCAGTCCTGATTCTTGGTGTGGATTGGTGTAGACACTTTTCCATAGCATAGTACTTAGTGTAATCCGGAGTATAATAATGCGGACCGTAAGATTCTGTCTAAGAGAGATCTCCGACATCCCCAAATCTTGCATAGAGCTCTAGTCACATTCAATATACCTATACCTAAACTCAGTCATACTCAATAAACATCTACATAAACTCAGTCATACTCATTATATCTTTCCATAAGCTCTACTCATATTATACCAAAGCGGTAGGACTTAATATGGCACAGAAGAGTGTAGACGTAAAATGGTTAGCTCAATGCAAACAAACACTAGTAATCCCCAAAAATGCAGAAATCGGTCCAGTAAGAACCTAACATACACATTATACGTCCCTTCAATATTGGTATGAACACTTCCAGACTTAGTCTGTAGGCCAGACATGGTCTAGAAATAACGCCAGTTCCCCTTACGTCATAAAAACATCAACGAGTATTAAATGGACATACAGAGTTTCGAATAGCGTTAGTATACTACTTAGTTAGTATAATACGGTTGGTACAATAAGTCAAGGTACATACTATAGGACGTTTATATTGGAATATAAGTCTGTTTTTGAAAGAATGTAATCTGTAAAGCTAACAATTCTGTATCTGCAAGAATGGAAGGGGAATTAGGAGATTTTAGATTAAGCATGCTTTAATATTCGTTGTATGGGTCATACTATAAAAGAGAGATGGACCTTGTAGTCTCATCAAGGTATGTGAACACTGCAGGAAAGATGTGTACCTCGGGGAAAGAGTCCAAGTTCAAGTATCCATAGAAGTATTATCAAAACAAGGAAAAATCTGTGTAGTAGAGCTTTAATGGAGAAGGTACTGGTTGTGTATGCTCCGTGGATGTCCTAGTCCCCGGTGTTGGAGCTGTTGAGCATACCCTCCAACCTTCTAATTCTCTCTCCTGGCCCAAATTTAAAGGAAACAAAAAGGCTGGAAATAGATCTTCTCATCGATTGTTAGTGAAATACTTTAGCTGTGGATGGATGGTGAGTGCGCAGCTTGTGGACACAATAACTTGTTCTCTGCACTGACGATTAGGAATGGGTCAATTAAAACAAGTGTATCCACTTCGGGTGTACCCGAATTGTAGTTATTAATAGCTACGATAAGTTCTAGACAGGCTTAATATATGTTGTTATAAATAGAATTGAGTACACTCCACATGGAAGTATACACCTATACACATAAACCTTCACGCATCCAACTATTCTATACCACTACAATGAACTACTCTATGCTGCCACAATTAGTGTGTACTACCACATAAACAATTATGATTAGTATATATACACTAGTCTGTCTGTATGGTACTGCATGCCACACCACACTACACCACACATTTTACTACACTCTACTACACTCCACTACACTCTGCTTCTTTCTACTACAAGATACTGGTAGGCAGGAAAGCGTAGCTTAACACAGTAATGGGTACAGCACTATGTACATTATTACGAAAGACTGTACATTACTACGAAAGACTGTACTTGTTAGATTCTCAAGTACGTTAATTTCCTAACCAAACTCTATTCGTTGAATTTTAATAGTCTGCCGAAGGTAGCCGAAGGGTGTAGTAGCATCTGTCCACGATTTACTGGGCACGTGAGCTCATTCCCTATATGGGTTGGATTCATGGATCACTGATGTACTCTACTATTCCTGTACATTTACTACACTGTTTATGACTAATGTATCTAATTGGTATTTGTAAGGGTATCATGAAGGTTTGAAGTGAAGGATGCTAATGAGTGAATATCTGGAAAGGGTTCTTCTGCACGAGGTGCGCCTTTCCTCCATTCACACCTACAGACATGGCGCGTTTTTTGCGTGAGAGCTCATTCAGACGCATGATCAAGCGTTGCTCCAACTCGTCCACATCATCACTCTGCGACCTTGTAAGTGTCAGGTATAAGATTTTGTTCATGGTGTCTCTTGGAGGCGTGATGAAACTGGGCAACCCGTTGAACTTGTGGAGCGTGCGCGACTCATTGTTGCTGTGTTTGGGCTGGTACAACTCCCGGAGCTGTACTGGGGCCCGTTGTAATTGTGTAGACGAGTTCAAAAAGCCAGGGA
Source organism: Metschnikowia cubensis (assembly GCA_002374405.1). Taxonomy (NCBI): domain Eukaryota; kingdom Fungi; phylum Ascomycota; class Pichiomycetes; order Serinales; family Metschnikowiaceae; genus Metschnikowia; species Metschnikowia cubensis. The sequence continues at coordinate 21,045 of NKZA01000109.1, forward strand.
ACTGGGAGAGGGCTAACTCGGTCAAAGGTGCCCTTTGCCCCATACGGGTTTGCGCCAAGCTGCCGCCCTTGGGTTGTAGGATATTCTCCTTGTCATCGTGCAACAAGCTCTCAGACTGCACAGCAGAGGCTCTGGGCTTATGGTAGAGCTCATATTCTTCTGCTGTGTCCTCGTAGATATGGAAATCACTGGTGTTTTTCTTGTAGTCGAGTTTGGGCAATTTGTTCTGGTGGGAGTTGTAGGGGTTTGTTTTGCATGGGCTCGAGTGTCTAGACTTGTATGGAGAGGACGATCTGGAATTGAGGTCGCTGTCTCTGTGGGAGGCTAAAGGTCTGGAAGGGGTAGACATTATAGAAGTAGTAGAAAAGAAGAAACGAAGGATGCTTGGAAAAGAGACTGCCTGAAGAAAAATAGTCCTTTGCTAGGAAGAATCCGAGATACGCATCTATTTAAGTATGTCGGCTAGGAGGGGGTGCATTGAGGGTCATTGTAGGGCACCTCAGCGCGATTGCAGTTGATATTTCGCGGCCATCCACGATTTTCCTCTTGAAAAACACGACTTTTCCTGCGTCGCTACGCACAACCTGTATGGCCCATGCGCCCGCCAGGCACCCGAGTCGGGTTGGGTTTCCGGGGGGTTCGGAGTGTTCGGAGTGTTTTGGAGGTGAATGGCTCTAGATGGAGTGGAACAGTGCCATTGGAATGTATGTTGGTCTATACTTGAGTCATTGGATTTCCCGGGGGTTCATGGCACTTGCCCACATACCACAACGAGGAAACGCACGCGTAAATGCTATGCGTCAAAAGAAAGTTTCGCGGCTTAGGGTGTCGTTGCTCGAGGTGGATACCCAGTTGCAACCTTCTGGGCATTGCTGTTAAAAAATAAGCTCCCTTGAGGAGACGGGCAGACCGTGCTCTATTCTCTCGCTAAGTGTATTAACACTTACCATCTCCTCAATTATTCATACCGTTTGATCTTTTTATTCTACACTCTTTTTCTGCTGCCCTCCACATCTGACTTTTATTTCGCAACCATTTTACATGGCTTTCAGTATTTGCAAATATACGCTACATCAACTGCAACCACTTTTAAAAATACACCACGCAATTAGCCCCTATAGAAGTTGTTTGCCACAAAAGGCAACTTGGCGATGATTCCGGGCCTCTTCTTGCCTCGGATCTCGATCTGCACTTCCTCGCCGATCTTCACACTCTTGTCCACGTACGACTGCGACACATTGTATTCCAAAGTAGGCGATAAGCAGCCTGACGTCACATACCCCACTTCCTTTCCTTCCTTGTCAAAAACTTTTCCGCCTGTTCTGGGTGCTGGGCCTTTGGAGGTAATGCCTATACGGCGTCTGGGCACGAGTTTCTTGTCGTTGAGCTGCTCCAAGATCTTGGAGCTTCCATTGAAGGTCTGCTCACCGCTTCTTCTGGTCTTGGGCACGAGCCAAGCCAAAGTGGCCTCGATTGGTGTGATCTCCTCGGAGAGTTCGTTTCCATAGAGACACATGCCAGCCTCAAGTCTCAAAGAGTCACGAGCTGCAAGGCCAATTGGCTTGACCAAGTCAGGGTGGTCGTCGATCAAGTGCTCGAAAAAAGCCCTGGCTTGAGCAGCTTCGCCGTCGGTCGATGAAGGAATCGATAACTCAAAGCCATCTTCTCCGGTATATCCCGTTCTGGAAAGATGGATATCTCCATCCACAAGCCCATTAAGTTTGAGGGTTTTGGTGTTACCAAAGAAGATCTTGGACAAGTCCTCGTTGGTGAACTTTTGCAATAAGCTACCTGCGCTCAGACCTTGAATAGCCAACAAGGTGCCTTCGAAGGTCAGGTGCAGGACATCTTGAAAGTGCTCCAACTCGGCCTTCATGAACTCCACATCCTTGTCCCTGCATCCAGCATTGGTCACCATGTAGTACTGGTCGTCAGCATGTTTGGTGATGATGGTATCGTCTATAATGCCACCGTCCTTGTTAAGTAACACCGACAAACTGGAGGTGTTGGGAGCAAGCAAGCCGAGATCGATCGGGGTGATTTTCTCGAGGAAGTTCTTGGCACCTGGGCCATTGACCCGGTGCTGTAACATGTGACTGACATCAAACAAACCCACCTTAGATCTGACCCAGTTGTGCGAGTCAATGTGGGACTGGCCCTTATAGATGAGAGGCATATTGAAGCCCGCATAGGGGACGAACTTGGCGCCGTACTTGACGTGACTCTCATACAACGGAGTCTTTGTTAAGACCGACAGGGCGGATTTGGCACTCATGTTGTTGGATTTCCACGTCCTTGGGGGCAGACTGTGGGGTATATATATACTCAAACCGAGTCAGTGCGGCGATGCTTCGGAGTCACGGCCGAGTCAGCCAGGTACAGAGCGGCGCACAGGCCACCCGCACACTAGGCCACCATAGCCCAGGCCGCACACGCTACAGCCACTGCGAAAGCCACGAGCGCGCAGCTATAGCCTAGAAGCCTATATAAAAGGGCCCTGGAGGAGAGATGGGATTCTTCGTCACAAAGCAGCTCTTGGTCAAAGGAGAGGAGTGCATACACCAAAAGCCCGCCATTGACCAACCACAACACGGGCGACACCATTCCCACCACCAAGTTGTAGTAGATGATTGACTGCCAGGTGGTGAGGAACTCGCATGTCTTGCAGCTTAGTATGCTGCGCAGACAGGGCTCGGGGTCGACCTCCAACTCGTGGTAAGCTTTGAACATGGTTGATATATTTGATGGGAGAGAAGGGGAAGGTCCATCATTATATATATAGCTTTTGTACACAAACACGTTCTGTGCACAAAACCCAGGTTGTTTGAGAGATGTTTCAGTTTCACCTCGTCTCAGATTGCTACCGCATTGGGCCATGGCAATAGCACTCGAGAAAGACTGCGACTTAATATTCTATCGAACACCACCACCCGTCCAATAGAAGCATATATTACAACGCCACCCCAAAATACAAAACCACCAAACCTATCATTTAAGGTCATTGATGGACTTATATGCCGGTTGATTAAGTGTATATTAGTAGCAGAAGCCACACTAGACACCGTACCATCCACTAATGACGAATGTACTAATTATGGAACTACAAATCTACAGCCCAGAGAATTAGTAATAATATCATGGCTACCACAATGGCTTCAAATACAGTCATCTGTACTATCTTAACCCAGTCTGCTGCTAAGCTTGTCCGGAAATTTACTTTGAAGTCTGTAGTGTCGCCTATAGTCATCACTAGTAGTCTGGAGAATTATACTATAACACAAGAATACTATTTTAGTAGTTTCTAAATACTACTGGTGCCGGATGTAAAACGCACGTCTTCACATACTTGAAGATAAGCTTGGCTAAGGATATTCAGCTTCTACACTAAAATACATGGTGTTTACAACACAACAGGTTGAATAGGCCTTCTAAAATTTGACTTCCATGAACCTAGAAATTCGTGAGCACACAAGTATACACAATCTTCAACATCGTCAAATTGACATGTAAGTGTATAGTGAAAGAGATATTCTAGCACTTAGCATTAATCCAAATTGTATAGCTGAGTATTTCGATCTAGCCAAGCACACCAAGTAAAGTCGTAGCATAGTGATGGTATAACATGACTAAACATATAGATCTGAGTATACCCCTTTTTTTGGTGTTAGTAGTGGGTTTTCTGTTGGAGGCTGTTCTAGTAGCTGTTCGAGTTCCTGATGTTTCTGATAGTGTTAGTAGCTGTTGTAAATGCTGGTAGATGTCCCATCTAGCATCTGTGCGGCTGATGCTATTTGCAAGCATGAGGATATGTACTAATCTTGAGGGCTAAAACGGTGTATTCTAATGCAAGTTTATGTCCTTTAAGGCAAAATTTCCAAGTGGCTGTTGTCGCTGTTACGTAACAAACGACTTCACAACAGTCTTAATAGAGATCATGACATTTTCTTTTCTCCTGGTCCTTGGAACTAAAGACATTGATGCACTCTTTTCACTCTTGGGGTTGAATATATTGGTAATGGCTGCGAGATACCCAGGAGATGTATCTCATACTTATTACCAGGGAGCCAGGAAGGTCAGAAGTACCCATACAATGAACTATACTCCATAGATTTCTTGACCAAAGTAGTGGCATATCAATTAGGCCATATATCTATTCACTTATAGTAATAAATTAGTGGAGTAGTAGCCACTGTAACCAGTAACCTGTTTTGACTAGTAGGAGAGTATAGAGTCATATGGTTGGAGAATATAAATTATAGTCTATTGATATAGTGATATTTCATTTCTGAAAGACACCAGCTCTCGCAATAAGGAAGCTTTTTAAGATGGATATTCTCAGGTGTTCAAGCCTAGGGGTAAACATCTGTATCTTAATGACTTTAACACACATCTTTAGATTCGAATTTTCAAGTCAGGTAACCTATTGCTGTGTTCATTCCAATAATTCCTCAGAAGATGAATTTGAGCTGGTATATAGTGTCTTTAGAGAAGACGTGGCTGTGAAAACTCGGCACCATAACAATACCAATAGGGGAAGGTTCTGTCAGATGTTCCGTAAATACTCTATTCAGTGCCATTGATAGGAGCAGAAGAAGTAGCCTCTATGGGTCAACCCTGCCTATGATGGATCTAATGGTATCCAGGAAACATATCCATCTTGGCTGAGTGCACCTCATAATCAAAGAGAGTTTCGGGACTAACTTCAGACACTGAGAGATTTAGTACATTAGACTAACTTTAGACACTAAGAGATTTAATACATTAGACTAACTTCAGACACTAAGAGATTTAATACATTAGACTAACTTCAGACACTAAGAGATTTAGTACATTAGACTAACTTCAGACCCTAAGCATTAGACTATCTATATCCTACAGACTCATCTTTTTTTCGCAATTTTCAGGCTGGTTGATGCTTGGTTGGGCGGAGATGACGGTGTGCGGCCGTGGATGCCAAAATATATCCGATACAGAGAAGGTCCTTATATATAATCGATCTGAAATTAATTAAAATTTAATAAACCGATTTAGTTGTATAGTAGTAGTGGAGTAGTATTCTGTAGTGTATAGATACAGTGTTTTTCGAAACTATTCAAATGAGCGCAGCAAAATGTTCAAACCACACTATCAAAATTAAACAAACTGGTGAGTCAAAAAGCTTCGTACTTATGACTAAAAAAATGTTAAGGCTCAAGGATTTGAAATAAGCAGTTTATGTGAAGTCTTAATTAAATATTAAAATCAGTAACCTATTGAATTATTGGTTTGTTTAATTTGGTAATGTGGTTTGAATCTTTTCATCTTGCGGGTTTGAATAGTTTTGAAAAACACTGTAATAATGTTCGCGGTGCTCGGTGGTCTAATGGGTGTAGCATGAAAATGAGAGCATGGTGTATGTGCGTATACTCCAGTACTCATAAATTAGTCTAGAGTGAATGTTGAATTTAAGGCAGCCAATTAATCTAAAGTCATGAATCATAAATGTTTAGCTAATTTAATGTATGTATGTTGGCTAGATGTTTTGGGGTACTGGGTTGCCTGGTATCTCTACCCACCATTGCATAGAGCTACAGTAGACTATAGCCAAACAGGTGGATACGCCATTACTAATTCCAAACCACCACTCGAGCCAAGTAAAAAAACGAAACGAAAAAAAAAGCCAAAAAACTGTTTATATAAATTACGTATCCTATACAGCCCTTTTTATATTCACTAGATCTGTCCCTTCATTCCCCTGTCCTTATGCTGGACCTTCATGCTACAGTGCGCATTCGCATCCGTCTATCTCAGTAGCACCCATGCATCTATAGCACTCACGTGCTGCCATGTCCACGTTTGACCTCAACACGGTGATCGACTCGCTCGGATCATCTAAGATCAAAACCAGGAATGAGGTCTTGAACTCGCTCCAAAAAGTGCCCTATGTGAAACTCGCCCACAACCCCAAGCAGTTCCTAGCTCTACTGCAGGCACTCCTACGAGCCATAGAGATTGAACGCGATTCCACGCTGGGAACACTTCCGTCGCCGCTGGTTTCCCGGGTCAATAATGCTTCGCTAATACTCCGTGAGTTGGTCGAGACTTCCTTGAACCTTCCTGCCAGGCAACGGCCGAAATTCAAGGGCTACTTTACTATACTTTCCACTCTAATGAGCCTCTACTTCAATGCTTTAGGTGACGACACGTTTGGGCCATGCACGGCAGACTTTGCTCAGGTCCTCGAAGAATTGCTCAAGCTGGAGCTGTTTTTCTGCCATTTGAGCCTGGACCTGTGGACGAAATGCTACAAATTCGTGTGCAGGGCCATCACTCACGAGTTCAATGGCTCTTCTTTGAACGACCGTCTCCTCCAACACTTGTTCTCGAGCTTGGCCTCTTTGATGGGCTCCTCCTCGTCTACCATCTTACCATTGGTACAGCTGCATACATACTTCTCCCTTTTGCCGATTTTGAAAAGGGCAGTGGAGAACTATACACGAAGGGAAAACCCCATTATTCTTAGTGCTTTCCAAATCATCAACAAGTTGCTTGTGGCCCTCTCAACTGAAGACTTTGGCTTCTTACACGAGGTGATACATTTGGGAGTGACTGCGATTTTGCAGTTCAGCTCCACATCCCTCGACCCATTGTTCACGCAATTCCTTTCGTTTTTAAACCACGAGTCATTTTATCGATACTTTGACATCTCGTCGTATCCCAAACTCGTGAATGCCGATTCTCTTGCCAATTCTCCCATTGATTCTCTTGCAGGAGATGAAACCAGTCGTTCTCTTTATACTTTGGGCATGCTAATCCAAGCACTCCTAGTTAGATCACAAACTCCAAGCTCCAAACTTGCCTCTAAGGATATCGAGGCGTGTAGATCAAAAGGAATTATGGACTGGTACCATTTACGGAGCGTCTCGCATAGCTCTGAAAACACCCAGCCATGGCTCTTACTCATGGCAATTCCTCGCTTGGTCTCGTTATATTATAAGACACGAGAAAACAAGACTAGCAGTTCTGGAACTCCCAATCCGGAGAGTTTTAGGAGTTGGACTGATGGTGCAGTCGCCAATAAACGGCAGAAGGTGAAGGATTTTAGAGCAAAGTTTTCCACATGCAACAATACGTTGCAGTTTCTCTCGTCTTTCACGGAGGAGTCAGACTCAAGATTGCAAATCATTGGCTTACAGCTTCTTGTGTTTTATTTCGAATGGGTTTCCCTCGATACTATTGATTCATGGTCCCAAATCATGCCGAAAGAACATACTGAAAGTTCTGAATCTGACAAAGTTGATCCAAATTACACCTCCAGCTTCCTAGCATTGAAACCTGATTACGACAAATCTGATCTAGGGCACTTGCTCCCCATGTTGCTCAGGCTCTTGACCGAGAAGAACCTTAGTTTCTGGGCTTTGGCATGTTTCCGGTCCCTTTTTACCTGTCTCAAAATCGCCGCAGATTCTTGTCGGCCATTATTCACTGAACAAACCCATCAATTGTTGAAGTTGCTTGTGCCAATGGTGAAAGACCGAGCTCTTTGTCATATGTCGTGTTTGCTCTTCCACGATGTGATCTCTATGCAAGATAGAAGCGGTCTACAGAAGTTATTTGATAAGGGTATGTTGAGCCAAATCCAGAGCATTCTTGATCTCTCTGACATTGCAGGGCCGGCACTATTAAGCGATAGCGGGGTTGAGTTCTGGGAGAGCTTAGCCAGGGCCTTCAAGAACGTGAGTTTTCCCAGAGAAGGCAATCTTCTGCTCAGTGTTCTGCGCTGGATCATTGGAAAATGGGACGATACCTTTGAAAATACGTCTCTCCGGGAGAAGCCACTGATTTCAGCCAGGAAATTGGCCGAGACTCTTCTTTGGATAGGCGGGCTGGAGACCTCTATTCCAGACACACTTGAAACAAAGCTTGAGGCACCCAAAAGTGACTTGTTTTGCATTACTAATAGTGAAAAGCTACAAAGATTCATTGCACTTGAAGCCCAGGAAGCGCCCTTGCTTGCTGAAGATACAGTTAAGGTGACCAAAATCACCGATTCAAACGACCTGGTTGATGGGGTCATTCAAAAAATGTGTGACAGTTTCCGTTCAATACTTGAGGACGAAATCAGTGTTCCAAATACATTGGCATATGCAATATACTTGATGCAAATTGCGGAGGCACTTTTACACAAGTACACTGGCCTTGCAAATGACTTGCAAAGCAAAGCTAGAAGCTTAACGGCATCCCTTGCACCTGCTATCAGCCTGAAGGAACAAGCTACATCCGCTATATTAATTATCTTGACATACAGACCCACCCAAAACCTCTTGAGTGGTCTATGCTTTCCCTTTGAGCTCATCGACTATCATTTCCGATACTTGGCCTCTACCCACGACCGAAACTCCGAGCTTCTGGGTGCAAATGAGCTTGATGTTGAGTTCTCTCAACCTTTACAATGCGACCCAATCAAAATGGATGCTCCTCAGATGGTCAAAGCCAGCCGCGTTGACTATTTCGAGTTTCTTTTGGTTTACCAGGGTTGCCCCATGGAGGAGCTCTCCAGGATGATGCAGGGCTTTTCTTCGGAGGAGACTCTTGCGTGTTTTGAAATTCTTGTTCGGATGCAGGAAACCATGTCATTAGAACCAAGCCAAAGCTTACTTGGACACGTGATACGCTTATTTGGTGATGGGTCTTTGGCATCTCATGAGACTGACCGACTCGAAGTTACCATTAAGCTAGCTTGCAGGCTAGTGAAGAGAACATACCATTTCTTGGCTTCCGAAAACCTTCAGATGGAAACCTACTGCTTGGACCTCATCAATTTCTTTCTCCAGTGTTTGAGAAAGAACCTATTTGTCAATGAATTCTTATTGGTGGAGACATGGACCTTATGTTTGGAGTATACGCGGTACAATGCAGAAAAAGTGGTCTCTAATGCTGATATCAGGTCGCTCTTCCTACAGTCGTTTGATTCCTTCACCAACCGGATGAAGCTAGCACTTTCACATGTGATCACCACATTTATTGCTTCTAGAGACTTGTCCACTCAAATGCTATTTCTACAAGAAATCTGCCAGCATTTTCCGACACCGCAATCGTCGGTGGAACGAAGTGCCACTTTCTGCTTTTTCATGAGCTTGCTTACTGATCAAGACACCCAGATTTGCCACCAGATAGTGCTCATTCTATTGGAGTACTCGGAGTTTGCTTCGTTCGTTCCTTACTTCTCTCAGGGCATTAAGCTTATTGCTGATATCCGCGAGAAACAAGATACCCGCGAACTCTTCAAGGAAGTGAGAGTAGACTTGATGAAAACATGGCTCACTACTGATCTCGACCTTTTTGAGTTTCCTTTTCGTGCTTTTGGGTACGTTGACCTGTCGGTGTTCTTCCTAGATAATTGTCGGTATATCATTGCGATTATCTGCTCGCTTGAAGCGCAATTACTTAATGAACTGCGCAAAAAGGCCTTGCTTGACCATTTTTCCAAACTCAAGTCATGTACTATTCCGGAGTTAGTTCTGGATTGTCTTCCTTTGACTGTCGCTTTGGCATACACCTCCAAAGGAACAAGAAACAAGGTTTTCCAGACATTGTCGGATCTTTTACGGGACGCTTACCAGCCTAGTATGAAGGAGAAGCTTCTACTTATCGTGCTTGATATTGCCAAAATGACTGATGTTCGAAGTGGTCTTGCTCTTGGTGCTGCACTCAAAAACACCCCGTCTGAAAAGGCATATATGCCCAAAAAAGTCATTAATATGTTGAACTCGTCCAAAATCTCGCCTGTGTCCAGTGTGGATCTCACATCAGCTCTCATTTCGAAGTACAGCAATGAGGAAGAGTTCTGGGACGTGTCGACGGTGTACTTTATATTTCGTCAACTCTCCTTGGATCTTGATACAAACGATATACCACAGAAGATAGCAGTTTTGAGACGACTCCAGTTTTTCTGGCACATTAGCAAAACCGGATTTCAGGATCACAATCTTGTTCAGTTGGTAATGGAGCTTTTCTCGCCTTTGATCAATGCAGGGTTTGATGACGAAGTCTCTTTTTTGTTCAACCAATTGGACCTTGTGTGCTTCAAAACTGTAATGGTTGAAGATATTTTCCCTTCGGTCATTACTTTTCTATCTCAATTTAGTGGACAAGTTGACGAAGTATTCACGGATTTCTGTCTGAAACTTGAAAAAAGCCTTTTGGAGGTCTGTGAAAAGGAATTGAAGCCTGCTCTTCGATTTTTGTTCCTGATAAGAATCCTGGGCCAGGAACTCCCGTTGATATTTGAGGATGTGAGAGCCTTTTTGGCTCATGATAGCATGAGGAAGAGTATTCTGCGGTGCTACGATGCTTGGGTGCATTTAGTCTCTGAACTCTTCATCTACACCTATAAACCGGAGAAATCATCAGTGATTGAGTGTGACCAAATGCCCAGATTGGTTAAATTATTCTTGACCCACAATATTCCCACCCACGACGGAGACACGTGCTTTCCTCTATGGGTGTCCGAGTACTTGGCCGATTATTACCTCTCTGGAGCATCACTTAATAGTGATACAGCAAAAGCAGAGTTGTTCACAGACCAGGTGAGCCAGAACTTGAAGAGAACGTCTATGGATTTCGATCTGGAGTCCACTACGATTAATTCTTTCTTGAAAGATTTAGTCGATGTTTATGAATGCGGAACTAATCAAACAAAGGCATTTGTGGAATCCGTTGTTGGGGTGTTCTTGTGGAATCTTAGCGATGAAAGTTCTAAGTTCATCGATTGGGCCGACTTTGAAAGTCTCTTTCATCCCTATATCGTTGCTTTACACCCTCAATCTTGTGATTATCTTGACGAGAAAAGTGCCACGTCAAACGGAACCAAATCTTGTGAGAAAATCACTGATTCTTTTCTTCGAAACGAATGTGAGTTTATGTTGTCTCTAGTTCAAAAGATTCCTGCATTCACCAGCATGGCTTCAATCATCACCAGCTGTGTTGTTCGCTTGCCAGATCTAGCTGTCAAAACTCTACCCAGCTTTGTTCTATTTTACCTCCATATGGTTCCAAAAGGCAAGGATACGATTCGCCAGTACCTCGAGGGCCAGTATTCGCCAAAGCCATATTGTGCTAGAAAGACAGAATTGATGACAAGCATAGTTTTGGGGATCCGAGTTGGGGCCAAGCGGAATGCCAGACCGTACAAAGAATTGTATGAGTCTTTGGATCATAATGCCATTTTCTACATGGTCAAGGAGAGCAAGCTGCCCGAATCAGCATTGATGCTTTTTGAAGACTATGCTGATAATCAAATTGACAAGGTGGACATGTCTCGTTACCGAGACCCATTGACGGAGATTTATTGTGCACTTGATGAGTTTGATCTCATTTCAGGTATGCCCTATGATGTGACTTTTGAGAACTCACTCAAGCTTTTGAACACTGACAGTCTGTCAGCTGAAGCCTTTGAGTATGATAATAGTTTCATGGATGCATCAATTGCTTTGGGAGAGCCTTTTGAAGCTCTGCACATGATCCAGTCCTTGCTTGGAGATGGGATGTTGGGGCTTTCTAAGCTCTTAAGCGAGACATCATACGATTCTGCAGATCAAAACACCAATGAATCCTCACATAATACTAGTGAATGGTCGTGGAAATTGAACCAATGGCAAGCTCCAGCGGACGAGAACTCCACCAAAAAACACGATGTGATATACTCCTACTTCAAGCAGCTTCAGGATGCACCCATCGCTGACCTACAAATGCATGAAGCCACTTTGTACAATGATACAATGACAAGGCTTTTGAACCAACGTGCTGGTTTTTTGAGCAAGCACATGGACGTCAAGTGTCGCAAGCAGCAGATGCAAGTGTGGCTCGAGACTTTGGCCGTTTTGAGAAGTGTCAGTATGATCTTTACATCGAAGGCTGAAAGTTTTGTTCCTGATTCGGTCTCCTTTGAGAAAAGCACGTCATGGTTTGAGTCCGAGGATTCTGGTCGCTGTGAAGATGTGATTCTCGCCAGAAAGCTTGCTTACGACATCTGCAAAAAGATTGTTCCTGAAAATGAATACGTATTCTTCGGAACAGTCATTTCTGAGGGCATTGTTTCGAGCAAGAAAGATCTTTGCTTGTTAGGTGAGGTCAATGAGCTTCTGCGGTTTAATGGTCTTTTCCAAAAAGAAGGGTACTGCCAAAAAGCCATCAACTCCTCTGTCCTACTAGAAAAACTCAGTAAGAGTGTGAAGTTCGACGACGCGAAGCAACAGTTACAATTGAAGCAATTCTCAGCCTACCAAGCAGCCCAAACCCTTTGGACTTCGGGAAAAACAAGCATTCCCATTACTATGTTGACCAAACTCGAGGAAACAGGAACTATTCTGCTTCGTTTTCCTCGGCTCAGTGTTCACCTGCAGTTGATCAAGGCTCATTTGGCCAAGTGGAAAGCAGACTCCAGAATGGATTTGGGCATCAACATTCTCCAGCAAATTGTGCATCCCATGGAGGCTTCTATAGTCGAGATAGAGCTGATCAACCAGCGAGCCCAAGTCTACAATCTCCTTGCCCGTTTCTGCGAGCAGCAATACAAGTCACCAGTCTTGGAAGAACAGCTCCGGGAATTGGCCAATAGAGTCCAAGACCGCAAAACCGAAATCGAAGACATCAAAACCTACTACAGCAAGAATTCAGTGAGCAGCACGGAGAAAAAGGCTGTTCAAAAATACTACAATCGCTTGAAAAGCCAGCTCACCTCCGAGACATTTGAACTCGACAGAGCTAAAGACACCAAGTTGAGCTTCGTTTCCACGTCCATCAAGTTCTACCTCGAAGCCCTTTTAATCGACGAGAACGATGAGTATGTTGATAAGTTCTTCTCTGCCTTTTTCGAGCTTTCCACCAATGACCAACTTCAGGAGTCTCTCAACGAGTCTCTAAACCAATTGAGTTCCTACAAGCCAGTGTCATGGTGCACGCAGATCTTGTCTCGAGCTTCCAACGACCCCACGGCCTTCCAGCAAAATGTCCATGATCTCATCATAAAGATTTGTCTAGACCATCCGTTCCATGCCCTTTATCCACTTTTATCGTTGATTTTCAGTGAAAAAATGGCGGCCGAAACCTCGAATCTTGAGATGCTAGCACGGGCTACGGCGGCCAAGAACATCAGGAGCTCGCTTCAAGCATCCAGCTCTGAGTATGCCACGGAGTTGTTGTTACCTATTGAGCAATTGTGTCAGCAGTTCATATCGCTTGCGGAAATGAAAAGTACCCGAGGAAAACCGCTTCATTTGGACAAGCTCAAGATCGGGACCTATTTCATGAATGAGCTCCCAAACTTGCCTCCTCCTACGCTTGAGTTGCAGGTCAGCAGAAACGGCTACAAGCACGTGCCCAATATGGTTAGCATGGAAAAAGAAGTGAAGATTGCGGCCTCCGGGCTCAGTTTGCCCAAGATAGCAAAACTCAAACTTTCAGATGGATCCAAGCACAGAATGCTTCTCAAGCATGGTGCAGATGATTTACGGCAGGATGCCATTATGGAGCAGGTGTTTGAGAAGGTCAATCGTATTTTTGTCAAAGACAAGGAAACCCGGAAACGGCATCTTCTCATCCGTACATACCGTGCCGTGCCTCTTGGTCCGAGAGCAGGAGTGATTGAATTTGTTCCCAACTCCAAAGCTCTCATTGAGGTGATCAGGCCCTACCACACCAAAATGGACAACATGAAGGTGGAAAAGGCCCGGGAGATGATGAAAAAGAACCAGAGTGCCGATTCGAAACAACGGCTCAAGATCTATCAGACCATCGAGAGCTCCATCAAGCCCGTTCTAAGGCACTACTTTGCAGAGAACTTCCTCACTCCAGACACATGGTTCCACAGCAGACAGCTTTACACTCGGGGAGTAGCAACCACGTCCATGGTAGGCCATATCCTTGGGCTAGGGGACCGTCACTGCAATAATATCTTGTTGGACGAATTTACTGGAGAACCCATCCACATTGACCTAGGCGTTGCGTTCGATCAAGGCAAGCGACTTCCCATCCCGGAGATGGTGCCGTTCCGACTCACGCGAGACATTGTGGATGGGTTCGGGTTCATGGGCATCAACGGCTCGTTTAGTCGGCTATGTGAGCATACACTACGGGTTCTCAGGTGCAACCAGGAACACATTCTAGGCATCCTCGACGTGCTCCGCTGGGACCCGTTGTATTCATGGTCCATTTCACCCATCCGAAAAAAGAAACTACAGGAAGAAAGCCAGGCGCACATCAAGGCAGAACCGAGGCGTGATGCTCTGGAGGCCGAGAGTGCCATACTCATGGTCACTGAAAAGTTGCATGCTGGAGGCTTGAGTGTGGAGGCTACAGTACGAGACTTGATCCGAGAGGCCACCAGCGAGCAGAACCTAGCAGTGATTTACTGCGGATGGTATCCTTTCTATTAGTCTAGACTAAGCAGTCTTGCCATTGAGCTATTCCAAGTGCAGTATACGATGAGCCAAAGGCTCGAGCAGGGGTAGAGTCAACTGGCGACTGACATAGACAGGAGACTAGAGAGAAGAGAGTCCATCCTCTTACCATGGCGACTAAAGAATACATATAACTGTCAGTACTCGATGACCACAGCTGAGAGCACTAATCGAGAAGTACTAGAACCTTATTTTGGGAATTCATTGACTGAGTAGTGTAGTGTAGTGTAGTACAGTCCCAATAACAGTCGAGTATAGTCTAAATTAGTAGTGTACTATAGAGCAAGTATAGTAGTCTAGTCGATTCTGGTTTGTGTAGTAGGGAAGTGGTGGAGCAGTGTAGTGGTGTAGTGTAGTGGTGTAGTGTAGTGGTGTAGTAGTTTCAACTAGCAAAGACTCAAGAGGTTACGGGCCCATACATAACAAAACCAAAATCTCCTAAAGTGAATACGAAATCTACCAAAATTCTCAGCATGAACATTCCCATTTCTGAGCATCTGGTATCGGTCTGCCAGACGTCCTCTGCATACTTATCAGGCATGAGCACTGAGAAAAAAGGTCACCACACATGAGCAACATCGTGACGATTCCACTCAACATCGTCAGCAGAAAAACAAACAAGCACATAAAAAATGCCGCTGCACAACTACGAGCAACCTACGGCTCCGCAAGCCAGCAATTGACTTTGGTGGCCGCGTGTGAGGAGGGCATCTTTGAAGCGCAAATCTCTCCACACCAACTCCACCAGGCCAAATCCAAGCCTGACCTCGACCCAGCAACATGGCAACGTACATTTTTGGAGTTGCTTGGAGTGAGGAAAAGTGACGGGCAGGGAAATGGGTCAGGAAATACTGGATTAGAAAATACTGGGCTGAAGAGCATTGGAGTGGTAGAGAATGAGCATGGTGAAGGGGCTGGGCAGGCGGACCTGGAATTAGTGCTAAATGCCAAACTCACCACCGACGATTCGTACGACGACGAAACCGGAGAACTCATGCCCGAATGTGGCGAAAAATTGCCTGAATTCGAGTTATCCGTAAACACGCTGGACGTGCTCTCCATTTTGTACGGCCGGCTAGTTTTGCCGTTTAAAGACGTGGAAATGGTGCCATATACCGAACGAGCACATTACAACATGCTCACATGGATCGGGGAGTTGGTGCTGGAAAACAAACGGCTCCGCGGCGACTTACATGGAACGCATCACAACTTGGCCCAGCAGACTTCCGTATGTGCAGCCCTAGAGCAGGAAGTGCACCAGATGACCTCTGACTATGGTGCGATCCTACAGGACTTGGAGAACCGGTTTTTCCAGGTGTTGAATGAGAAGAGACGCAAGATCGCGCAACTTGAGCCCGAAGGTGAGGGCAACTTGGCCCTCTTGAACCTAGAGTATGTCAAGCGCAACTCCACCAATCTCAACCGGGTGTTTGTTGAGGATATCGTGGCTGGTAGGAAGCTAGTGTCCCCCAGCAAGAGGAGCCGGGCGAGGAAAAGACCCAGGGAGGGGAAGGACATTCTGTCATCGCCTGTGAAGAGAGAGATTAAAACGGAGCAAGTGGGGCCTAAATTGGAAGAGAATGTGAACTTGGATTCCCCATTGGTTCCTAAATTGCATCCGAAATCGGATCTGAGACTGGAGCAAATGGAGTCTCAACCAAGCGAGAATGGACCACGGCGAAAGAGAACAAGATATTCCAAGGCTACCAGTGAAGAAGATGAAGGTGCAGGAGAAGACCCGGGAGAGAATGCAACAGAGAATTCGGGAGACGAAGATAAGGACAATGAAGGTGCAGGAAATCAAGAAAATGAAGCACCAAAAAAAGATACAGGCCCTGATGGGCTTGGTGCAAAGGTCAAGGCGGAGTCTCTAGAGGTGGTGGGCCAAGAATCTGGGGTAATGGATGAAGCAGGCTCACGTGCCGCGCGATCTCACCGGCGCGCTCTGGACGTTTCCTCTGCCTCCACGCACTACAGTGGGCTGGAGATGGAAGACGACATCTCGAGCATTCGGAGTGAAGGTGACATTGCCAAATCCCAATCCTCCCCCGCCACCATGGACATTGGTCTTCCCGATTCGGAAAGCAACGATTCCGGAGACGTGACACAGTACTCCGAGTGATGGCGGACGCACGTCACGTGCGATGCTCTTCGCAGTCCTAAATGTGCGGCGATCAAAGAAAGCGTGCTACGCGCAGAGTAAGCTGAAAAAAAATTCGACCCCACTGCTACTACCTGTCCATAACTGCATCGTCTAAAATCCCGAGTGTCGAGCATTTTCAAAAGGTGACCTCTGAGTTCAAGTGTTTCCCCTCTGAACTCTAGTGTGTCCTTTGAAACCAAGGCTTTCTTCCATTCGTTCTCCCGCATTTGGCTCCGTTCCTTTTTTTTGACGCCTCGAGCATAGCCCGTTTCCTCCACACACAACACAACGGCTGTTTCGTGTATTTATTATCTTTACTTCATTCTGCATCCTGGATTCTCTGCTATTTTGTCCCCAGATTGTCTCCTCAGAGTTCTCCTTGATTATCGATTCCTTCCTTTCTCCTGCATTCCGTCATGTCTTACTATAACCCCTACCACACTACGCCGCAGCCTTTCGTGTCCCAGCAATTTCCGGAGTACCAGATACCCCGTAATGATGTGCAGGCCCAGAGCCACGACTATAACCCGGCACAGTCCCACGACTTCTACCCTCCGCAGTTTGACCGGGACTACCGGACCGACTACTCCCAAAGCATAGACACCTTTGTCCACCCGGCCCGGAGCGTGGAGACTTTCGACATCTCGCCTCCACCTGACTCGACTTTTTTCGGCTCCAACAACCTTTTGGATCAGAACTTCCAGGATCACTATAACAGTCCTCCTGAGCCTCCGGCCAACTTCTCTCAATCCTCTTTTGGACTCCCCGAAAAAAGTGTATCCGCTGGTAATGGAGATTATGTGTTTAGCCACTCCCAGTCCAATACAACGTCTCAAGAAAACGTCTCGCAAGCAGACCAGGCTGCTCCTTCCAGAACGGTATACTTGGGGAACATCCCCAGTGACATCGAGCCCAACGAGTTGTTGGACTACGTGAGAAGCGGCATCTTGGAAAGCGTCAAGATACTCAGTGCTAAGAACTGTGCCTTTATATCATTTATCGATCTGCAGTCGGCCATGTTGTTCCACTCCGATTGCATCTTGAAGAAGTTGAACATCAAGGGAAATGATATCCGCATTGGCTGGGGTAAGAACACCCCAATCCTTCCTATAGTCAAGGATGCCATCCAGAAAGATGGTGCTACACGGAACGTGTACCTTGGCAACTTGCACAACTCTGTCACTGGCCAGCTCATCACCGAGGACGAGTTGAAGGAGGACTTATCGGTCTACGGAGTGATTGACTGCATCAAGATCATCCGCGAGAAGGGCATTGCGTTTATCCACTTCTTGTCGATCTTAAGTGCCATCAGATGTGTATCTGATTTGCCTACAAAGGAGAAATACTTAGACAAAAAGTGCTTCTATGGAAAAGACCGGTGTGCATTCATCACCAAGACCCAGCAGCACAATGCCGCACAGTACTTGGGGTTGGCCCCCGGAATGGAGCATGTGGTTACTGCTGCTGATAGAGAGTTCATTTCTTCCGCTCTCGTACAGCAATCGGCTGCTGCTGCCCAAATAGCCACCCAGGCCGGTGGGGCAAACAACTTGGGGAACCGAACTGTGTACTTGGGTAACTTGCACCAGGACTCGTCTGTGGAGGAGATCTGCAACGTTGTACGTGGAGGATTGTTGCAGAGCATACGTTTCTTGAAGGAAAGACACGTGTGTTTCATTACCTTCATCGACCCCATTGCAGCAGCTCAATTTTTTGCACTCTGTCAGCTCCACGGCTTGACCATCCATAACAGACGCATCAAGGTGGGCTGGGGAAAACACTCTGGGCCATTGTCTAATGCCTTATCGTTGGCCGTGTCTAATGGAGCATCCAGAAATATTTACATCGGCAACATCAGTGACTTTGTCTACTTCAATGCGCAGAAGTTGAGAGATGACTTTTCTTCGTTCGGTGAAATCGAGCAGATCAACTACCTCGAGGAGAAGAACTGTGCTTTCATCAACTTTGTCAACATTAGCAATGCCATCAAGGCCATCGACGGTATCAAGTCATTTAAAGACTATAAGACGTTGAAGATCAATTTTGGGAAGGACCGCTGTGGAAACTTGCCCCGGCAATTCCAAAACCAGCCTCTGCACAATAATCAGCCTCTGCACAACAACCAGCCTCAGCACAATAACGACACCCGTCAGTTTGGTGCCCCGCTGTTCTGCGACGATGCTGGCCAACCAATGGATTTTGCTCGTCCCATGTGATGCGATTCCATGACCATGTATATACTCACTCATACATAATACATCTCATACATAATACATCTCATACATAATACATCTCATACATAATACATCTCATACATAATACATCTCATACATGCATTAGGCATAGCACCAGATACATTAGATACGTGTCTAGCAAGAAATGTGATCCTATGGCTAATCTAATCTGTTACGAAATGGCTTCTAGATATTTTCTGGTGCTAATATCTCTTTCCTGTATTTTATCTTATTCCCTCCAAAATCAGAATGATTCAAATACGTAATATGGTTATGAGCCCCGCGCATGTTTCCCCAGGCCCCAATGTCCATACAATCCAGCAATACAATATGTGAAACGTATCTAAACTTATATGGAACGCATCTGACACATTTCTGAAACACATCTGAAACAGCCCCATCACTCTACTTTCCTCATCCAAATTAAAATGTAGGGTATATACTATTTAGCATGTCCATTTCGCAGCCGCACCCAAATGTATAAAGTCTTCCAGACATTCCTCCCACGATCCAAATGTATATGTATTTTTACGTAAAGCTGAATTAACAAGTACTACATAGTTCATGTTTGCCTAAATAATCATGAAGCATGACCTCATCTCATACATAAGAATAGACACTCTACTCCACACTCCATACTCCATACTCCATATTCCATACTCCATACTCCATATTCCATACTCCATACTCCATACTCCATATTCCATACTCATATTCTAGCTGCTGCTTCATTGGATAGTGACAATCTTGAGTCTAGTGGCATTATATACATAGTCCATGCACATCCAGACAACCTATACCCGGTCACATTTTTGGGAGGATTTTGGTCACCACCACCATGGAAAAGAAGAGGATGAAAACAAACACCATGGTCTTGATCATAAAGAAAAGCGAGATCTTGCCTCCCGATTTCTCCGATAAGTACGAGTTCAAGTTCTGGCCCACGGACTGCATCAACGTCAGACTCTTCATCATGTTCTCACTGGACTCCGACACCAACTTGGAGTCCTCGACGATCTTGGACGAGAGGGACTGGGCCGAGGTTTTGAGCGTGGACGCCAAGGCTGTCAAGTCCGAAATAATGTCCTCCTGGAAGCTCTCGTGGTACTCGTTCACCTGCTCCTTTCTGTCGTTATCAAAGCTGGTGGTGTTTCCGTCAGCAAGGAGTCTTTTTCGAAGCGAAGCATAGTCGTCATCCTCCATTGTAACCGGCTGTGGATCTTCACTGATGGCCTCCACCGGCTCAGCCACGGCTTTCTCCTCCTCGTGTTCGGAAACAAATGTCGATAGTGAGCCTTTGTTCTTGTAGAGAAGATCCTCTATCTGATTGGATAATGTAAGCACCTGGGAACGAGTATCATCGTAGGCCCGGTTGCTCTTATGGGACGACAATGCGTTTATGAGACGAGGAATGTCCAAGCGGATCTTCTGTAGAGTGAGTTTCTCTAGAAACGGGTTGGGGTTGTGAGCCCTGTCCGCGAGCAACTCGTCCACCTCGTGTCGGTATTGCTGCGAGATGGTGGATACCGATTTGATAGAAAGGCTCATGATGAATTGTGGTGTTTATTGTTCTCAGGCAATAAGGTGGTGGATCAACTGTGGACTAATGTGGTGACTTAACGTGATGGACTAATGTGGTAGATCAAATTAGGTGTGGACTAATGTGAAGATCAAATATGGTCGAGTGTAAGGGTGGGATGAAAGTGGTAAAATCCAGGGGGGGTCACGTAGTGAATATTTATAGACCCGGAGCTAGAGGATACTTATAAGTCCCTATTGTGTGTTATTGTTAGCTGTACTGTGGAGTAAGTGGAATGATGTCTGTCTGTCCTAAAGCGCGCACACAATGGAGTGTAGCATGGACAGTCAGTTGACCGGGTCCGCCAAACACCAGGGATCCGAAAGGGGCATTCCAATGTCTAAAAGGAGCTGTACATGAATACAAGGCTGCATTCCGTCTAACTACGTTGCACATTTTTTGGTGCAGATACTAACCCTCGAGGTTACCCATTGTCTGGCGTGGGCACCGATTGTCTGGCGTGGTCTTCTGGTGTATTGTGGTCTGGCGTGGTGTGGTTTGTTCTGTGGTGTTCTGTTCTGGGGTGTTCTGTTCTGGTCTGCTCCGGTGTGTTCTGTTCTGGTGTGGTGAGCCCGCATCTACTCTGTCCTAACGTCTACTCTTACGCATGTATGCCCCACTACTATCAAACTCCGATTGGAAGATTCTAAATCGGTGTTAGCGAAAAAGGGCCGAGGTTGATCTCAGCAGCCACGCTAGTCTCAGGAAGGACGGCATTTTGGAGAAGCCCCAATAGGTCCCTCAGAAAGAGAAGTGGCCGCTAAGGTCAATGGGCAGAGAAAAAAAAACGCTTTTATATTTGCGGGTGCACGGGTGTGCGCGCGCGCCGGTCGCTGGTGGTTCTCTGCTGCTCCGTTCCTGCTCCTGTTCCTGTTCCTGCTGCTGCTGTTGGCTCTGCTGTTCGCGGGTGTTTTTCGGCCCCAGATCCCACGAACAATGGGTTTATGCAATCGCCGATATGCAAAAGCACAAGGGGGTCGGAATAGGCTATAGAATAAATATGCCCCAAGACAAAGGACAGGGGTACCCATCGTCAATGGCACCATTACCCCTAGACAATTGCGTTGGCAATGCTAAGGGGGTGGGGGGACAATAGGCAGACCATTGAGGACCTCCCCCTAACCTTGTTATATGGAGTCCGAGGCCCCAGGACATCCACGCATATGATCTGGATGTACGGGCGGAACACGGTCGCCTACTAAGCAAAAAGATCTTTTTCATGTACGTTCTCGGAATATTAGCGCCAGAGTTCTCCTTTTGGAGAGTACCACCCCAAGGCCAGCATGCGTCCGCGGTTTCAGGACAGAACGTCTGCCAGTATGTGCGAATTTTGGCGACGTTTGTTATGGTTTCTCCTGGCCTCCTCGCGCCGAACTTCCGCTATGTGCAAGGCTCCAGGCTCGCGCTCTTCCTGCGCTAGGACCTATCCAGAGAAACGTTCCATCCAGAAGTGGGCTCCCATCAGCACAGACCCCTCTCTTCCCCGAATTTAGGGCTTTCATTGAGGGGCTACGCCGGGATCTGTTTTCGATCTGCCCTGATCTGGCCTATTTGGGGCGTGCATTGCGGCAGACACTTTTCTGAGCCGATCTATTTTTGTTTCGCGGGTTGCGCAGCCCAGGCATAAACAAGGCACTACCTCTTTTCTTTTTCTTTTTTTAGGATTCTCAACTGCAACCCACGGCCTTGTTTTCTTTTCCTTTTCCACCTCCCCCAAACTATAGATTGTTTCCAACCATCC
This sequence comes from Metschnikowia cubensis, assembly GCA_002374405.1. Classification (NCBI taxonomy): domain Eukaryota; kingdom Fungi; phylum Ascomycota; class Pichiomycetes; order Serinales; family Metschnikowiaceae; genus Metschnikowia; species Metschnikowia cubensis. Next base: position 43,180 of record NKZA01000109.1, read on the forward strand.
AACTCTTTCCCTAAAAGCCCGCCTGTTCCCTGGTGTCTGATTACCTTATTGCCTTTCTGCATAGTTGCATCTTCGTTTTCGTCTTCGTCTTCGTCTTCCATATTATTATATCATGCATACTTCCTTTGGCTTCCTACTACTACTGTGCTTGACCATGGTCCTCTGTGATGATTTCCAGTCACTAGGCTGCTTCAAGCAGAGCTCCATCCAATCGCTGCTTCTGCTGCAAGGCGAATACTTATACCAGTCGTCGTCGTACTGCTGGTCCAAATGCCCCTCTGATAAGGTGGCCGCTTTGTTGAACGGGAAATATTGTTATTGTGGCCTGTCGGTGCCCAATTCCAATTTGATGGTCGATGATAGCAATTGCAACACGCCCTGCCAGGGCTACGGCCAACAGACTTGCGGTGGTAATGGCTACTTCCAAGTCTACGTCAATGGAGCTGTGGAAGGCTCCAGTGTGTCTTCATCTTCCGATTCCTCTTCTTCTTCATCTTCGTCGTCATCTTCTTCCAAGTCTTCTTCTTCCAATGCTGCTTCCAATACAAAGCTGTCGCTGAGCAAGTCGCTGACGTCGTCTTCTAGCCAGGACAAACCTTCGACGTCGTCGTCTCTGGCCGACGAACTGTCCCAAGCATCTGATCCTGCCAGCTCTAGTGACGACTCAAGCCTGGACGCTGCTGCTTCTGCTATCCCTTCCAAAGCCTCGAAAACCGGAGATGGTGTGACGACTGTGATCTCCACCGTGACGTCTTCGCCCAACGGCTCTACGAATTCCGTTATTGAAATCACCACCACCGTGGGCTCCCATTCCACTGGAGGCAGATCACCCTCTTCTTCTGCCTCTCCAAGCTCAAATGATTCCCCCAACCAGCAAAAGAGCTTGTCTGGAGGCAAGATCGCAGGAGCAGTGGTGGGCTCAGTTGCGGGCGTGGCCTTGATCTCGGGCTTGATCTTCTTGATCCTTCATTGGAAACGCAACCGCAGCCATGACGACGACGACGACTTTTTCGACATTCCTGGCAAGAAAGCCAATCATTTCGACTCCGTGGCCCCCAATGGCTTCATTGGTGGAGCTGCTGGAGCGGGCGTGGTGGGTGCGCATGCTCACCACAGCTCAAATACTACTAGATCCTACTCCACGAACAATGACGACGGCTTTTTCTATGACAACCACCCGGCCGATATGAACCATGATGCTTACCCGGGCGAAGAGGAGTACGGCCGCCGGCGTTTGTCCAACGGCTCTCTCCCCGATATGGTGACCAGAAACCCGGGCTCCTTGAAGGTGGTCAACTAACCACCCGGTGTTCAATTCAACTTCCAACGATGGCTCATTGAAATCTGTGCAGAGTTCGAGGCCGTTATTATAATAAATTGGCGATACGGCCATTTGTAGCTATTAGCTTTTGCTATCTTTTACTGAGTGATAGAGAGTCTGTATCTTACGCATCCCCCTCCAGTGTCTGTTTTTCTGTCTCTTCTGTCCTGTCTCTTCTGTCCTGTCTCTTCTGTCCTGTCTCTTGAATATCACCAGGTCGCTATTTTCCCCACCCACATACTGTTCTTACCTTCCAATTGAGTGTTAGGCCAGGGTATCTAATATCTCTCGAGGTGGTGTGTACAGGCCAAAGAAGTCTTTCGCAGGAACAATAGGCAACCTATGCACGGGCTCATGCGCGGAAAACACGCGTTACGAGCCCAAGCCATCCACGCGCGCGGGCTCCAAACCGTTCCCTTATTGTCTTCTAGGCACACGTCACAATAGCCAAGACTATGTCTATTAATAAATTCTAGCGTATACTGATTGCGTACAAAAAAGGTGGGTAAAAATAGCAGAGTGTTAAAACATGACCTTGGCGAAATCAGCCGCAAGGGTATAGCCCAGCTAAACATACACTCTGCAGATGCAACATACCAAAAGGAGCGATCACGTGACACAGGTAAACAAAAAGATAAAAGAAAAGACGTGGGCTTAGACTAAGAGACACGTGTATGACTTTCAGCTCCTATCATTAGCAAAACTGGGTGTGTGGAAATGTAAACGGGGACATCTGGATTTTGGTCACGTGCGCGTGGATCTCAAGGGCTCCAGCCCTAGGTCGCACCCTATGCAGACCCATCCAAAAAAATTTTCCTAGCCTGCTCACTGCGCACTAAGAAAAAAGTCTTGGATCGAACTACTTCTTCACTTACTCACTTAAGAATTAAACATGTCTGGTTCTGGTGCTTCCGGTAACAAGTTCCGTATGTCTTTGGGTTTGCCAGTTGGCGCCGTCGTCAACTGTTGCGACAACTCTGGAGCAAGAAACTTATACATCTTGGCCGTCAAGGGCTTCGGTGCTAGATTGAATAGATTGCCAGCTGCCTCTGCTGGTGACATGGTCATGGCCACCGTCAAGAAGGGTAAGCCTGAATTGAGAAAGAAGGTCATGCCTGCCATTGTTGTCAGACAATCCAAGCCATGGAGAAGAAAGGATGGTACCTACTTGTACTTTGAGGACAACGCTGGTGTCATTGTCAACCCTAAGGGAGAAATGAAGGGTTCTGCCATCACCGGTCCAGTTGCCAAGGAGTGCGCTGACTTGTGGCCAAGAATTGCTTCCAACTCTGGTGTTGTTGTCTAAATCTCATCTGTACATCATACATTAATACATGACATAGTCTACGTTGAATCCGTGTACCCTGTAGAAACTGTAGAATAGTGGTGAAATCTTTTAGTGTGGTCACTAGAATAGTGATGAATTTGCTATAGTGTAGTTGCTGAGCGTGACTACTAATTTGGCTGATTCACTGATACATGTTCTACTTGATTTTGAGTTTGGACGTGCCATCCTCCAAGGTCTCATCCGTGGTGGCTTCTTCTCCTGCCACTGTGCTTGCACTGCGTGGAGACATCGTGGAGTTTTGCCTGCTGGACACGAAACTATCCCCTAGCTGAATCGGATATGGCGCGTTGGTCTGTTTGCTCTCGCCTAGCTGTGATGGAAAGTGGGGCACGTACTGGTTGAACTGTTGCCCGTTCTCGCCTTGTACAGTTATGATCTGTCCTGGTTGCACTTGGGGTGATGGAGGGATCAACTGGTTCGTTAGGTTGGGGGATCCGGGCATGTATGCTTGTGGCTGGCCAAGGGGAGAAGACGGGAAGTACTGTGGCATGGGCTGCACTGTACCCTGGGGCTGTTGGGTAATGATGTGCTGGGCCTGCAGGTTTGGCCGGGAGTTCTCCACCTGCGCTGCTGGAATGGCATTGATGGTGAAGAACTGCTGCAGTACCGGATCGTAGAACTGCTGTGGCTGCGAATGCACCTGGTTCAAGTAGTATTGGTAGTTCTGTGGAATGGTTTGCTGTGGCGTGGTGGCCACTCCGACTGAGTATCCTGTTTGGGGTGTGGCCTGCACTCCATCTTTGGCCCGTTGCGTATTATTCTCCCCGAGATCGTTATCGGTGTCTACCTTGACGGATATATCTCCGTTGACGTCTGCGTTGGTGTGGTCGCTCTCTGCAGGTGCCACAACTGTACCATCACTGTTGATCAAGTTGGATATCCTGGGGGACTGGCTGTGTTTTTGGGTGAAAGCTGATGATAGACGAGGGTTTGTGGACCCAGAGTGGATCGACAACTGTGACACACCGGAGTTGCGTACCGACTGGCTGCCCTGCTTGGGGCTAAGCTTGCTGTGAAAACGCGAGCCAGTGCTCGACCTCAAGGTCTTCAACCCGGTTTGGGTAGACATTAAGCTGGATCCACGGGACAAGTTCCTCTCAAGAGCATTGTTGGCAATGAGCTTCTTGCTCATGGCTTTAGCTCGAGCTGATGGCGATGCTAATGAGGTCAAGGTTTTGATATCATTATACCATTCGATCATGGTTTGGTAGTTGTTGCACTTGAACGACCAGTTGTGGCCTCTATTCATCAAACTGTTCTGCAGTTTGGAATATAACACAAATTTATATGACCCCACCACCTTACCGTCGTTCTTGGAATGTTCACTCACCAGACACTGATTGAGTGATAACGACATGACTGGCGTGTGGTCTTTCCTGCGGTCTGACGACTTGAATTCGTGAAGGTAGCTGCATGTCAAGACATACCAGCCGCTGGAGTATGACTTCAAAAACTTGGATCTTCTCTCCAACGACCCCTCTTTGACTGCAACATTAATCAACGAGTCGTAGTGGGGGATGGCCAAGTCCTTGATTTTTCTAGTGGGGAAGTTCAAATCCACAAACTTTCCTCCGGTCACGTTTTTAGAAATGGAAGATGCCTTAGGGAGGTTTCTGGCAATGAAGGCATCCCATTCAAGGTTGGGTTCCTTGGCCAAAAAGCCTTCTGTGAAGTTAGGAACAAGAAAGTTCAGAACAGACGAGCTCTCGTTCTCCACAAGATGTAAGAACATGCCCATGTAATTTTGGATCTCCAACACCACAATGGATTCTAGCTTTTCACTGGAAACCTGGAGGTTCTTGTATGCTTCATATAGGTACGACTCTTCAGCCAATTGCCTCTTCAACTGGCGTTCTAACTTCAACTTGACCAAGTATGGGTCCTTTTTGGAAAGATCCGGCTCGCCTGCGTCGTGCAAAGTAGTGGAAGGAAGTTCCAAATGGTTGGCCACGTCTATGGCATGATTGAATATAGACATCAAGTTCTTGGTCTCGTTCATTTCTTTGTTCAAGGTGTTCTTGAAATCATTCTGCAAATTTCGAATCTCCTTGATTTTGACCAAGAGGTCCTTCCGCAAGTCCTCTAGCTTGGGGATGATGACCAGGTTTATGTCTTTGAGGGTTTTGGTTCCATTCTGGATGTTCTGCTGATGGAATCTAGTGAGTATGGTGGGGATATCTTGGATGGAGCCGTTGCCTATGGGCAAGAAGAACTGGTTGATGACACTTAAGGCATCGTCGTCGCTGACAAACTTGTCACTCTTCAAACTGTGATGCTTATCGCTTTTGGAGGCGTTGGAAGACAAGGTGGGCTGGCCCGGAGCGCCAACGGCCTGCTGAAGGCGAACCTGCTGGCGCACGATTTCCTCCTGGACGGAGGCGTACTGTCGGAGGTAGGAGATCAAGTCCTTGGCTATGTCGCGGTATGCCTGGAAGCGCTGGGCCACCACCTCGGTGGGGAAGTCATTGTGATGCTGAAAGTCATGCGGAATGAACACGGAAAGAGGGTTATGATAGTCGGACATTTGGAGGGGGCGGGGGAGGCAAACAGTGTGGATCAGGCTCCGTGGGATGGAGTAATGGCGCAGATATGGGGGAGCAACTATCTAAAGTAGGTGGAAAGAAGGCAGGTGCGGCGGTGCGGGAAAGGAAGGGTCCCCTTAAAGCAGATGAGTCTCTATGACGAATACGAGACTGGGGCTGGGGGCTGCGGTGAGTTCGGAGACTGATTGCTGTGTGGGCGCAAGAGTGACTGTTTCGGGAACAATGCAAAATACTCTCCAGAAATTGAGAGCTCTTCCGAAAAAGTGAGGGTGCGGGCATACAATAATCTTCGCTACAGGAAGCGACATGGGGCTTCCGCTGTATAAGCACGCATTGAGCTGGCCAGCGCATGGAGGGCTAAACGGGCCGTGACGGAAGCGGAAGGAAAATTTCCGAGTCGCTGGGTTGCAAGTGGCCAAAGCTTCCCTTGGCGTACCACGGCAACTGGGCAGGGGTTTCTGGTGAATGCATGCCCGGCACACAGTGCGAGGGACTGGCGAATGCTGGTTTTCGACAAGTGCAAGCTCACCCATGGTGATCCCACCGCCATATATGGCAAGTACTATAATTAGCCAGCAAGACCGTGGTTATACGTAGACGAAATTTACACGAGTGACAATAAGGGCGACGAATAGACAATAGACAACAGACAATTAGACAATTAGCATCTTTAGACAATCTCTAGACAATCTGAGCACAACTGACTGCCTACCGTCTGTGATATTCGCAGATGCTCTGCAGTGTCGGAGAAACAGAGTAAAACGAGTACGCTCCCAGACTGAGACACTACAATATTGGACACCAACACTACGCAATATTAATAAAGCATTAGCAGTACAGAATATTGGACAATCTGACAAACCATAGAGCACTGTATAACTTGACAAACCATAGGACATTGTCTAATTATACAAGACCGTACAACACTGCAATTACACAACAATTGAACACCACCATAGAACAATTAAACACCACCCTAGAACAATTAAACATCACCCTAGAACACAATTAAACACCACCATAGAACACTACAACTAAAGCACTGTACTATTAAACAGCACCAGACAAGGTCAAAGACAATTAATGACCTGGTACATGAGAACAGACTAAACTTCTGATCACTTTATTTTTTATTCCTACCAAAATTTATCTGATCACTTTCATTTTTGGGGTACGTTCCATAATTCACTTGCTTCACTTCATTTTTTCGGTATGCTTGGTGGGAGCGCTATGGTGGTGAGGACCTGCACCCATGCGAACTATAGCACTATCGCGCGATACGCTTGGGCTCAGCTGCTTCTCGCCATGGAGCTTCCTTATGTCATAAATGTATCATCCGACGAAGAAGACGAAGATGACATAGAAGTGCTTGAATTTCTGAGGCTGACTCAGCAGCTCATTGACCAGGAGCCCCCCAAGGTCGTCAAGAAAATGTCCGAGGCCGAGTGTCCCATCTGCTTTGACTCGGTCTCTACCGCCACCGCCACCTTGTGCGGACACGTGTACTGTCTTGAATGCCTACAAAAAAGCATTTCATCATCGTCGGCACGTGGCCAGACTCGGGGCAAGAAAGGCGTCGGGCTATGTCCTATGTGCCGGAAGTCCGTAGCTTTCAAGGATACCATCGTTCTACGAATGAAGACGGGTCAATTGGTGGTTCCACCCGGGTCGGAAAAAGTATTAGAAAACGATACGGACAAATCTCAGGATGATGGCAACAAGTCTCAAGATGATGGCAACAAGTCTCAGGATTATGCCAAAGGGACCGACTCGCCGGTACTGGAGATTGCAGACGACGACATCGATAAGCTCTTCAATGAGTAGCTATTCTATAAGTACAATCTCACAGCCATGAGAGTCATCTTTAGATGTGGTCTACAAGAGATACTGTGAATTATAGACATGATGGAATGATGATAATGAGCCATGGAGCCGTAGACCACGTACTATAGGCCAGTATATAGACAGGATAGAGGATAATATAGAGAAATTGAGGAATGGAGAATGGTGGAGAGGAAGAAAGTTAAATAAAGAAATGGAGACGTATGGAAATTATTATTCTAATTTTACATGCCCATTTTACTAACCTTTAATTCGCAGTCGCTCCCCGTCCTGCCGAGTGGAGATAAAAGTCATCCCAGGAAACCGAATGACATCGCACACAATGCAATCGATACAGGCAAACGATACACCCCTAGGGCACCCCCTTATATACATATAATACATGTTTACAAACGCTTTTGTGTCCTATGAATTTTCGGCTATATAAGTAGCAATATTCCGTCTTTCCGTTTCATACATTCTTTCACACTCCATCATCACGACCTATAATTCCTTTCCACTCACTATCACTCGATCGTGCGTAGTCTAAATAGTGGGGAGAGCGGCCGATTGCCGCGCGCAGCTTCGCACCGTCTAGATATATAAATACTCCAGAAACTCCCCCATTCCCTCCCCCATTCCCTCCGTTATTACTTAGACCAATTTCTTTCACACACACCTAAATCGCCAGATGTCGTACCAACCTGTTTCAAGCCAGCCTCCTGCGTATGGCGAGGACCCTGCGGCTCGGACGGCCAATGATGCTTTGGCTGATGATTTTAAGTACTCCGTGAATGTTGCCTCATGCGAGTTGCCTGTCAGACAGATGTTCATTAGAAAAGTCTATGCGCTTCTTACGCTTCAGATCTTTGGAACCGTGCTCATTGGCTATATCATTAAGCTGAACCAGGCCCTTCAAAGTTGGTGTCTCGATAATCTATGGTTGTACTTTGTTTCCGTGGCCGGCACATTAGGTTTTGCCATTGCCACCTCCATTAAGGCACGCTCCTACCCCATTAATCTCTTTCTTTTGGCTGGTTTCACCATCTGTGAGTCCTATGGGGTGGGACTTGTGTGCTCTTTTGTGGATTCGGATGTTGTTGTACAAGCACTCTTGGTCACGTTCATTCTCTTCATTGGCCTCACGGTGTTTGCTTTCCAGTCGAAATACGACTTCACCAGCTGGCAGGGCGCCTTGGGAATGGGAGTGTGGGCCTTGATTGCCATTGGTTTTGTCAATATGTTTTTCCCAGGCCGGTCCCAGGGCTTTGAAATGTTGTACTCGGGTGCTGGTGCCTTGATCTTTGCTGCGTACATTCTCGTGGATACTCAGCACATCATGAAGACATACTCTCTTGACGATGAGGTCAGTGCCACGCTTGCATTGTACTTGGACATCTTAAACTTGTTTCTTTTTATTCTCCGTCTCTTGCAAAGCAGAGAAGACTAGTCGTGACGGGAACTCGTCTCTGTTCCTTTTCTTCTCCCAGAAAAATACTATTATCTACAATATATATAATATACCATTATCTAAAATATACCATTTTCTACAATATACTATTATCTACAATGTTTATCCACATGTTAATAATGCAATTAATTACATCGCACCTCTACAAGTACAAGCCCTCAAGGTTCTCCTCCACCTTGTTCTTGAGTACTCTCTCTTTGGCAGTCTTGAAGTCCTCGGCCTTTACCTGCATTCTCCTCTCTCTCAATGCCAACAATCCCGCCTCCGTACACATGGCCTTGATATCAGCTCCCGACAAGTCGTCCTTATTTGTGACCAAATCATCTAGGTTGACGTCGTCGGCCATTTTCATCTTGGATGTGTGGATGTTCAAGATCTTCTTCTTTGTGTTTGAGTCGGGGTTTTCGAATAAGATCTTACGGTCGATTCTGCCGGGTCGAATCAAGGCCGGGTCCAAGGACTCGATTTTGTTGGTCGCCATGATCACCTTGATGTCTCCTCTGTCGTCGAAACCGTCCAATTGGTTTAACAACTCCAACATGGTTCTTTGGATCTCTCTCTCTCCGCCCGAAGTCGACTCGTATCTTTTGCTTCCAATGGCATCAATCTCGTCGATGAACACGATGGATGGGGCCAAGTCACTGGCAATCTGGAAAATTTGCCTACACAACCTAGGGCCATCACCCAAATATTTCTGGATTAATTCGGACCCCACAATCCTCAAGAAGGTTGCACTGGTTTGGTTGGCAACGGCTTTGGCCAACAAGGTCTTACCGGTTCCGGGGGCTCCATATAAAATGACACCCTTGGGAGGCTTGATTCCCATTTCTTCGTACAACTCAGGGTGTGTCAAAGGCAACTCCACGGCCTCCTTGATCTCCTGGATTTGATTCTCCAAGCCTCCAATGTCAGCATACGACTCCTTTGGCGATTTGTCCAACTTCATCACAGACACCATGGGGTCAGCTTCGTCTTGCAAGACACCCACAATAGAAACGGTTTTTTGATGTAAAAGAACAGAACAACCCGGCTCCAACAAGCCCTTGTCGACAAAAGACATTATGGACACATAGTACTCGGAGCCCGCAGTGCTGGAAACAATGGCATGGTCATCGTCAATGATTTCTTCCAACGTTCCAATGGACATGGGGTAGCCCCTCAACTCGTCCACCTTATCTCTCTCCTCGGCCTGTTTGGCCTCAGCCGGCTGGAACGCTTCTTGGTTCGCAATGAACTCCTCCTCCAAGATCAAATGGTCCTTGATTCTTTCCAACTTCAAGAGCTTCAACTTGCACCGGGTGTTGGGGTACACATTGGGCAACTTGACTGCGGTGTCGGGCCCTTTTCTCCTCTTCTTGCCGAACTTTGCCTCCACTGGGGGCTCATACTTGGGTTTCTCCTTCTTCTTGTCGTCTCTTTTCTTGCCGTTGTGGCCTCCTCCAGGCATACCTGATGCTTCTTGTCCCTAGATGTGTTAGTTTGGGGAGTGTCAGAGTGAGTGTGGATTTGTTGCACATACCATAGTTGCTAATGAAGTGTAGTGAGAGTAGAGTTGGCTGAGATCGCCACTTGTGGTGCGCCCCATACAGGACACGGTGCCAGGCCAGTACCACCACTTATAAATACACATTAATATATACATGTGTGTTATTTGGGATAAGCGTATGTTAATAAGGCGAGTCGACTGTTATATATGTATGGTTCTAGTGTTTCTTATATAATATATATGGTGTGGTGGTGTATGGTGGCGTGGTGCATAGAAGTTGAGTAGACTATGTAGGACTCTGGGCCTACTTCAGCTTGATGTCAATGCCCGAATAGTCCTCGATGGTACGGATCAACTTGGGCATGTTGGCACCCACAATGCTATCGACCTTTTCTCCGTTCTGGAAAAAAAGAATAGTGGGCATGGCCGTGATGGCGTATTCCTGCGCAACGTCCCCGGCACGGTCCACATCGACCCTGGCAAAGTCCACCTCGGGGATTTTCTGGGCCAACGTCTCGAAAACAGGTGCAATTGCCTTACAGGGACCACACCACGTGGCGTAGAAGTCTACCACCGAAAGCTTCTTCTTGGTGTCTATGACTTTGTTGAAGTGGGCCAAATCAGACACCTCCACCACAGCAGACGTGGAGTTCATCCGGAGCCCAACGAAGGCACTTCTGGCAGGCGACACCCGGGCGATTCTAGCAGCTCTTACAAACATGAGTTGTGTTGTAGTAGTAAATGTGTTGCAGTATTAGGTTGCAGTAGTAAAATTGCAGTAGTATGTTGCAGTAGAAAATGTGTTGAGTGTTGAAAAAGAAAGGCAAGACTGGTGGAAAGTGAGGTGCAAGACTGGGGACGGCTTATGAATCATCGAGGCCGCACCGGGGCCCCGAACGAGCGGGACGGGACTCGCACGTGACCTCATCGCACTGTCTACAATTTTCCTAGTGTCTAAATATTCAAACCCCATATACACTAGAATGGCCAAAGGTGCAAAAAGAGCTGCCCCTCAGGCGCAGAAGGCCAAGCAGCCCAAGAAGGCCAAGTTCCAACCGCAGCCGGTTCCTGAGAGCGACTCGGGCTCCGAAAACGACGCTACCATCTACCAGTCGGCGGAAGATGCCAGTTCCAGCGACATTTCCGACTCTTCTGATGATGTATTGGACAACGAGCTGGAGAGTGACGACCTCGACCTGGACAACGAGGCCGGAAATGACCTGGACAACGAGCTGGAAAAAGATGAGTTGGATCTGGAGAACGATGAGTTGGATCTGGCCAGTGAAGATGAGTTAGACATGGACGACAAAACTGAAGACACCACGGCCACTTCCTCGGACCCCAACAAAAAGTCTTCTGCCGAGCAACATGCCGAGCAGAAAAAACTCCTCTCTGAAAGAAAATTGAAGAGAAAGGCAGGTGTGGAGGTGGAGAGAATCAAGTCTGTTTGGGAAAGGTTGAGAGTCAAGAGACCAGCTCCTCCCAAGGCTGTCCGCGAGAAGTTGTGTAACGAGATCTGGGACTTGTCCAAAGACTGTATCTATGACTTGGTGTTGAAGCACGATGCCTCCAGAGTGGTGCAGACCTTGGTCAAGTACACCACCAAGGAGAGAAGAGACATTGTGGTGCAGGCACTTAAGGGCCACTACTATAACTTGGCCACCTCTTCATACGGAAAGTACTTGCTCATCAAGCTCTTGCACTATGGATCCAAGGAATCGCGTGCCCTCATTGTGGATGAGCTCCACGGGAAATTGAGGAAGCTCATGAGACACAAGGAAGGTGCGTACGTGGTGGAGGACTTGTATGTGTTGTACTCTTCGGCACAGCAAAAACAACAGATGATCCGGGAGTTCTGGGGCTCCGAGTTTGCCATTTTCAAGGATTCCGGCAAGGACAAAAGCGTGCTTGACGTGGTTAACGAGCTGGCCGAGAAGAGACTGCTCATCATGAAGAACTTGAGCAGCACCATCGAAGCCTCGGTCAACAAAGGCTCCACCGGGTTCCAGATCTTGCATGCGGCCATGAAGGAGTACGTGACCATTTTGGCGGAAGACGTGGAGAAAAACGAGCAGCAGATCCGAGAGTTGGTGGAGTTGTTGGGAGAGCAAGTGGCCGAATTGGTGCACACTCAAGAAGGCCTGGAGGTGGCCTCATCCATCATTGCATTTGCCAATGCCAAAGAAAGAAAAATCATTGTCAGAAGCTTGAAGCCGCATGCAGACAAATTGATCCGGGATGAGCACGGTAACTCGGTATTGATTACATTGTTCATGACGGTGGACGATACAGTGATGGTGCATAGGGCCTTCAGTGAGGAACTCTTCACCCCTGAAATCATGCCGGGACTCGTGCAAGAGAAGTTCTCGCGCAGGCCTTTGTTATACTTATTGAAAGGCTTGGACGGCAAGTATTTCGCACCCAAGAATAGAGACGACTTCTTGAGGTACGAGAAGTTGGCCTACGCCAAGACCTCCAAGAAACCTCAG
>NKZA01000120.1:0-51001 GCA_002374405.1 Metschnikowia cubensis
CCGATTAGAGCGCGTGAGTCGGGGCGCGTGATCTCGAGTTGGAGTTGTTCGAGGCATTCCTGTACCAGGGTCATATCCCTGACAATGAAGTCAAATCTGGAATATATTCGAGTGAGTCATTATTACGGTAATTCCAATACCTTATCTTAGATACTTATAGTCTAATTCAGTTATCATTAATTAACTATCCGATTAATTTAGAAGCTCGTTAGAAGCTTATTAACTTTGGGAATTCAAGTTAGAGTCTCAGGTCGCATAATAATTTTAACAGGAAAGTAAAGTTTTGTGGTTATGTAAGTTGAGTAACACAGTGGTTATGGATAGAATGAAAGTTCATATTTGGCAAGACCATTGGTAAATACACATCAGCACAGAATTATGTCACAGATTTATTTTTTGATAATTCTTGTTCAAATTAGTATCCATATCTCGTTTTAGACCCATCAAAGACCATTGAGTTGTTTGCTTCCTCTATAACAATTAAGCTTCGCACAAATGTGGCTAGGCTCATTTTACAATGACGATCATCAGCTGATGTATCCACAATACACAGCAAGCAAAGGTCAAGCTCCGAATTCAACTTAAGTATCGTTTGTAAATTCAGCAATTTCCATTAGACATTCCCTAATGAAATAATCATTTGTAGGTGCATTATTACTCCCAACCGTAGACCACGCTCGAGCTTTCACGTGATATGCTCTAAATTAGAGAGAATGTCACGATAGCCTGGAAAAAAAGCGAGAAAACCTGACTCACATCTTTAGTCACCTCAATACAACACTCATACTCTACGATGGCTGCGCCTCAAGATATCGCTTCCACCTTTCAGAGGGCCTTGAATGTCTCTGAAGGCTGCCCTTCGCCCAATGCAGTTTCCACCTCACCCACTCAATCGTACTTCAGCCAGTACGCCGGCTCGCAGAAACCCACCAAGGCCTTGAAGCCATTTTCCACCGGAGACATCAAGATCTTGTTGTTAGAAAACGTCAACGTCACTGCCATTGATCTTTTTCACAAGCAAGGATACCAGGTCGAATTCTACAAGTCCTCTTTGCCTGAGGACGAATTGATCGAAAAGATAAAGGATGTTCATGCCATTGGTATCAGATCCAAAACCAAATTGACAGAGAATGTCTTGAAACACGCCAAAAACTTGGCAGTTATTGGATGCTTCTGCATTGGTACTAATCAAGTGAACTTGGAGTTTGCTGCCAAGTCTGGTATTGCAGTGTTCAATTCACCATTCTCCAACTCGAGATCCGTGGCTGAATTGGTCATTGCCGAAATCATCACTTTGGCCAGACAATTGGGTGACAGATCCATTGAGTTGCACACTGGTACCTGGAATAAGGTTTCCGCCAAGTGCTGGGAGATCAGAGGCAAAACCTTGGGTATTGTAGGTTACGGCCACATTGGTGCTCAATTGTCTGTTTTGGCCGAGGCCATGGGTATGAATGTCATCTACTATGATGTCAACACCATTATGTCCTTGGGTAACTCCAAGCAGGTGGAAACTTTGAACGACTTGTTGATGAACGCTGACTTCGTGACCTTACACGTGCCAGAGACCCCCGAGACCAAGAACTTGTTGTCCACTCCTCAGTTTGCTGCCATGAGAGATGGTTCTTATGTGATCAATGCTTCCAGAGGAACTGTGGTCGACATTCCTGCCTTGATCCAGGCCATGAAGTCCGGAAAGATTGCCGGTGCTGCTTTGGATGTGTACCCACACGAGCCAGCCAAGAACGGAGAAGGTTTGTTTTCTAACAACTTGAACGACTTCGCTGAGGAGTTGTGCTCTTTGAGAAACGTCATCTTGACCCCACACATTGGTGGATCTACTGAAGAGGCTCAATCCGCCATTGGTGTTGAGGTTGGTCAGGCTTTGATTAAGTACATCAACGAGGGTAACACCAACGGAGCTGTCAACTTCCCTGAGGTTGCTTTGAGAGACTTGGACTTGGAGCAAGAGAACTCGGTCAGAGTGTTGTACATCCACCAGAACGTTCCAGGTGTGTTGAAGACTGTCAACAACATCTTGTCCAACCACAACATCGAGAAGCAATTCACCGACTCTAGGGGAGACGTGGCCTACTTGATGGCCGACATTTCTGATGTCGACATCTCTGATATCAAGTCCTTGTACGAGCAGCTAGAGCAAACTCCATATAAGATTGCCACGCGGTTGTTGTATTAGATGCGACTTTTCAACTATCAGTCAATACAAAATTATACAGTCTGATTTTCTGGCCTCCAGCCCCCAAGACAAGAATTATGGTCGTCTATGCCCACAACTAAATACTTACAAATATACACCCAGATTTTGATTACTAAGCAGTACAAATATACTTATTAAAAATCTCACCTATAAGATGTTCGCTCAAAACCGCATTGCTATGAATTCTTTTAAACCCTGGTTTTGAGCAAATGGACCATTTCTCCCTGATTGGAGGTCTCACAAGGTCGCATTCGGTGGCACCTACAAAAGGGTGGGTTTCGCATTCCTATGTGTACATGGTAAGCACATCGGTACATCTCTCGCGAACCCCCAAAGGTGGCGACGAGAAAAGAACGTCCACGCTCACCACTAAACCTCCCCTTTTACACTTCTCCCTCAATGGCCTTAGTATCTGCTGCTCCTTACATAGCATTGCTCCAGGAGCAAGACGCTGTGTTACAAGCACACGCATTGTCATCGCTTAATGATGTTGTCGACCAACTCTGGGCAGAGATCGCAAACAACTTGAGTGATTTGGAGGAACTCTATGAAGATACTCTGTTCGAGAAAAGAAACTTGGCGGCACTCGTTTTATCCAAGGTGTACTACAACTTGGGCGATTTTGAGGCGTCCGTCAAGTATGGCCTTCGAGCTGAAGGCGAGTTTAACATTGAGGAGAAAAGTCAATACATTGAGACCATAGTTTCCCAGTGCATCAACATGTACACCGTTGAATCTCAGAAAGTATATTCTTCGGACTCTAAGGAAGCGATTAACCCACAACTTGTGTCTATATTTGAGAAGATGGTCCAAAAATGTGTTCTTGCTGGCGACCTGAAGTTGGCTTTAGGAGTTGCTTTGGAAAGTTACCGTTTGGATATCCTCACCTTCATCATAAAACTTGAGTTGGACAAGGACGAGGAGACCGGAGTGTCTTTGATTAACTACGTTTTGACTTGCGCCAAGCTGGTGATCTCAAATATTGCATTCAGATCTGAGGTCTTGCATGCATTGGTGACTTTGTTGTTGTCAATGAAGCAAAACCAAGACTTCTTTACAATTTTCAAGATAATAATCCAGTTGAACGACTCTAAATTGGCAACCCAGGTATTCAAGCAGCTTCTTTACAAAGACGAACACTTGGTTGCTTATCAAGGTGCTTTTGATTTGGTAAGTTCTGCCTCTCAGGAACTCGTCAACAATGTCTCCAAAGCCTTGCTTTCTGATCAGCAACTTGACCAAACTGATCTTGTCCAAAAACGCCTTCTACATATCTTGAGTGGTGTTCCAACTTGCGACTTGGACATCACTTTTTTGTACCAAAACAAGAACATCGACATTTCCATTTTGAACACCTCGAAGTACTTGTTAGAAGGCAGAAACTCTATTTTTCACTCGGCCATTACTTTCTCAAATGCTTTTATGCATATGGGAACTACTGACGACACATTTTTTAGAAAAAACTTGGAATGGTTGGGAAAAGCCTCCAACTGGTCGAAGTTTTCTGCTACTGCAGCACTTGGTGTGATCCACAAGGGTAACTTGTCCCAAGGCCGGAGTATATTGAAGCCTTACTTGCCAGGTTCAACTGGTTCCGCTTACACCAAAGGTGGATCTTTGTTTGCCCTCGGATTGATTTTTGCTGGTCACGGTAGGGAAACTGTTGATTACTTGAAGCAGTTTATCGTTGAGCAGGGTAACTCTGCAGGTAGCTCTGACTCTGACGTTATGTTACACGGGGCTTGTCTTGGAAGTGGTGTTGCTGGCATGGGGTCCAACAGTGAAAGTCTTTACGAGGCCTTGAAGGTCGTCCTTTACTCCGACTCAGCTGTATCAGGCCAGGCTGCTGGTATCTCTATGGGAATGGTTATGTTGGGCTCAGGAAACACCGATGCCATCAATGACATGTTTACTTATGCTAAAGAAACTCTGCATGAACATATTGTTCGAGGATTAGCAATTGGTATTGCTCTTCTCAACTACGGTCAAGAAGACAAGGCTTTGTGGATCATTGATAAACTCTTGGAACAAGAGCATGCTATTTTGAGATATGGTGGCGCATTTACAATTGCTTTGGCATACGTTGGCACCGGTAACAATGAAGCCATCAAGAAATTGTTGCATTATGCAGTCTCTGATCCATCTGATGATGTCAGAAGAGCCTCAGTTATGGGCCTTGGATTCTTATTGATTCGTGACCACACCGCTGCCCCTCAGATTGTGGAATTATTGTCACAATCTCACAACCCTCACGTTCGTTATGGTACGGCAATGGCTTTAGGTATCGCTTGTGCCGGAAGAGCGTTGCCTGCTGCGCTTGAAGTGTTGGAGTCATTGACTAAAGATAATGTGGACTTTGTCAGACAGGGTGCTTTGCAAGCATCGGCCATGATTTTGATTCAACAGAATGAAACTGTTTATCCAAAAGTCAAGGATTACCACAAGTTGTATCAAGCAACTATCAAAAACAAGCATGAAGACGCTTTGGCCAAATTCGGAGCTACCTTGGCTCAGGGAATCATTGATGCTGGTGGACGTAATGTGACTATCAACTTGGAGAATTCTAATACCAGCACATTGAATGTCCAGGCAATTGTTGGACTTGCAGTCTTTGCTCAGTCATGGTTTTGGTACCCATTCGCACACTTTTTGTCACTTTCGTTTGCGCCTACTGCGATTATCGGAGTTAACGAGGATTTGAAGGTGCCAAAGTTCGAGTTGAATGTTCACAGCAAGCCTGAATACTTCGAATACCCACCTAAGGTTGAGGAGGAGAAGGACAAGCAACCAGACAAAATCGAAAAGGCAGTATTGTCAACAACTGTGAAGGCCAAGGCTAGAGCTAGAAAACAACAGATCAAGAAAGAGAAGGAAGCAGGTGAGAGTGCTATGGACATTGACGAAGAGATTCCTACCAAGCCAGCTCTCATCAAGTCTCCACCAAAGGCCAATGGGGAAACTAAGGAAGAGAAGAAGGATGGTAGCGAGAAAGAAGGCGAGAAGGAAGATAAGAAAGAAAGCGAAGTTTCCATGGAGCCAGAAGTCATTCGGTACCTGAAGACACCTTACAAGATCAGCAACTTGTCAAGAGTATTGCCCTCACAAGCTAGCTTCGTCTCTTTCCTCAAAGATGACAGACTCCAGCCAATTCGCAAATTCAAGAGAAGCGGAGGAATCGTGGTGCTCGAAGACAGAAAGAAGGGCGAGCCATTGCAGTTCATCAAGACCGTCAGGCAAATGAACATCACCGAGGCCCCACTCCCTGAGCCATTCTACTTACTGGGTGAGGACTTGAATGATGATTATGATATGTAAAAAGTTCCAGACTCGAACATAGTGGATATACAAACAGAAGAAATGGAGGTGTAGATATTTAGAAGGTACGGCAGAGAGGCACATGCAAGTCATTAAAATAAAGTTGTCTATAGGCCGCGAAGCCCAACAAGTGCAGGCGTATTATCAGACGCGGATCTATCAAGCACTACTACTACATATTCCCCACACATCAGCAAAACTAACCATATGTCTTCGGAGCATTTACTTTTAGACGGGGCCAAGGCATACGTGGATGGAGACTGTATACGAGTCAATGGCCCCACCAAAGAAGCCAAGAATGGCCTATTTGCATGCTTTGGCTCATCCTCTGATGAAACACACGGTATCTCCCATAGCATCCCACTAGCCAACGTGCTATGGTGTGAGAACGTGTCTTCATTAGTAGAAGTCACATATATTGAAGAAAGTGGGTCTTCCACAAAGATCAGGAAGGAGAAGATGGAGATTGGGGGCTACGAGGAACAAGACTGGGCCTCCAAGATCATGGGCCTTGCGTTCCCCACGGATGTTTCAAAATCCAAAGTGCTTATACTTCTTAATAATTTCGGGGGCCAAGGAAATGCCAGGAAACTCTACGAGAGCCAGATACTCCCTGTTCTCAAAAGTGCCCGGGTGGATTTCGAATACCTTGAAACCAAATACGGAAAACACGCTATTGATATCGGCAAGGAATTGGATATCTCCAAGTATACAGTTGTGGCATGCTGCTCGGGAGACGGAGTGCCCCATGAGGTCATCAATGGAATGTATCAACGAAAGGACCGGGCTGATGCGTTCAACAAGGTGGCCATCACACAGTTACCATGTGGGTCTGGAAACGCTTTGGCTCGAAGCACGTTTGGAACCAACAAGCCGGGCTTGGCTGCACTACGCATGCTTAAGCTGGCTAGATGCAAAATGGACTTGATGGCAGTGACTCAGAACCACAATACAAAGCTTTCGTTCCTCTCACAGGCATACGGTAACATCGCCGATGCAGATATTGGAACAGACCACTTACGGTGGATGGGATCTGTGCGTTTTGATTTGGGTGTTGCCCACAAGGTTTTTACCAAAGCGAGATACCCATGTGACTTGCAAGTGAAGTACGCTATAAAAGGCACAGATGCCATTCGAAGCTTCAGCAGCCAGTATGGCAAGTCGCTTGAGGATTCGGAGGTCCAGGTGCAAGAAAAGGATTTACAAGCTAATGGCTTCAAGTATACTGTGGGCACGGACTGGGAAGATGTGCCATGTGAAGTCTCGGACAATATCAACATCTTCTACGTGGGGAACATGCCATATATGCTGAATGATGCACAATTCTTCCCTGGAGCACTACCAAACGACGGAAACATGGACTTGGTGATTACTACTACGACGATCCCCATCCTAGAGCAAACACAACTACTTCTTAGTGTGGACAAGGCTGCCCATGTACTTTCTCCGCGAGTGCACCATGCAAAGATCACGGCGTACCGGTTGACTCCACGTGTTCAAGCAAAAGGCCATTATATCTCTGTTGATGGAGAAAGTTTCCCTTTTGAGTCTCTCCATGTAGAAGTGTTGAAAAATATAGTGACGGTGCTCTTGCCAGACAAGAGCTTTGTGGGGACATCTTTCCGGGATGCATAGAGGTGGGTGCAAGTCACGTGCCTGATCGGCGTGGCGGCACCTTCTTTGTATGCATGCCCGAAGTTCAACGTTATGGGGAGCAGTTAAACTAGGAGGTCATATTGGGTGATTATGTGCTTCCTGGGTGGGCCGATAATCTAGAAATGAAACTTAGATATGCTTACTGCGATTTTTGAGCATTTATGATATTTTATTACCCTCAATTTTTTGGGTGAAATTGCAAATCTCTCCACTTTGCTTGGCAAAGATTGAGAAAAATACCTTCGGAGATCTACACACCAAAGCTCCAAAAAATAATGAAAAAAACATACTCTCTCTTTTGTTTTAGCTGCGATCTGAAACATCTCCATAACTTCTTTTGTAGTATAGGCTCATTATCGGAAGGCTCGGCACATCTCTGGGCTCATTTCCCGTGCATCTTATCGCTATGCACAGTCCCGTTTTGGGTTGTACGCACGAGGATCTTGGGGAACAATACTTTAATTCTCAGACCCGTATTTAACGTACTTTCTGAACAAGCCTCAAATCGCCTGAAACAAACACTTTCAGGCTATAGACGTGTCCCATAATATACAGTTTTAAAAACTACGTGTTCATCAGAAAGGCGTCTTCAATCTACTGCTGGTGACTCATACATGCGGAGATAACGCCCAGACTCCACCCACCATTAGAATACCCACCCAAGACAGGACTCGGCCATGAAGTCCTTGTCCGAAAAGCTAAAGAGCAAAGTCAGCAGGCGGGCCTCAGAAATCGAGGAGTTTGACCTTTCCACAATGGCCAATTCTCGAAGACACAACTCAGTATCCAACATTGTCATCAAATTGCTGGAACCAGAGGAGGCTGCCAGTCCTCATCGCTTACGGGCGTCGTCTCTATCTTTACACAGTCCAGACATACGATCGAGGTCCCGGAGTGCCACCAGGCGCAACACGAAGGACCTCATCCGCCAGGAAACCTACCAGGTCATACAGAAGAAGTTGCTCCACATACTAGATGACGTGGGGCTCCAGCTCCCAATTCCCTTGAAAGCCAACGTCAGTGGGTTCAGCGGGTCTCAATCTAAGGTGGCCAACGTCTACGTGGCCAATTCTCACGACTGCGTTTACCTATCGCCTGCTCTGTCCACGAGCTTTAATTATGAAGATGCTGAGAATGGTGGAAACGACGTGCCGCAAGCTGAGCCTCGCTCCAACTCCGACGACTTGGATGACTCTTGCTCGGTGACAAGCATTGATGATGCCACGAATACCTCTGAAGAGATTTCCCATACTCAAGATGCATTGCATGCTAAGATGAAATCCTTCAATTCTCCTAACTACTTGTGTACTCGCTTGGACACAGACCTCCCGATTCCCCATCTCTTTGGAATCGTTGTTGAGCTTAAGAAAGAAGCTTCCGTCAAGAATATGCAAATAAATTTTCTGTCTGTGGTAAAAACACTATGGCATGCGGCCGAGGGCAATTTTCGCCACCAATACGAAGAGAAGTTCGATATTGGGGGCCTCGACTGGAATCTCTCGCTATCGGAGGCTGATTACTTCATCAACAGCAATAACTCCAACGATGCGAAGACAAGGGATATAGAGCCTGAGCACTTGGCCAAGCGCACCAGAAAATATTACTTGAACAGCCTAAATAAGTCCAGATATCTGTCTGAATCTAGCGCTTCCTATGGTAACGATTCTTGCTCCGAGCACACAGGAGCAGATTTAGCTGGCCTGCCCAAGTCAACCAGCTCAAATGACACATACAAAGCGGGTATCTACGTGTTCTTGTTACCAGTGCTCTTTCCCTTTCACATTCCTGCTTCAGTTAATGCTATCAATGGCAGCCTTACTCATAAGTTGGCAATCAAAATAGCTGATGTTTCTGAGAAGTCATCCATGAAGAAGTCGTCCATAAAATCAAGCTACGTGTTACCCATGGTACGTACCCCTCCTTCTATGGCGAACTCAGTAGCAGACAAACCAATCAATGTCAACAGGACTTGGAATGACTCTCTTCACTACTCAATCACCTTTCCTCGAAAGTACGTCTCGTTAGGATGTGAACATACGATAAATGTCCAGCTTGTGCCTTTGGTAAAGGATGTCAGCATCAAGAGAATCAAATTCAATATCTTGGAAAGAATGACTTATGTTTCTAGAGACTTAACCCGAGAGTACGATTTCGATGGTCAGGACACCCTTTCGTCTCGACGGAAGCCCAAGAAGTGCAAGGAACGTGTTGTGCCCCTCTGTGAATTAAAGACGAAACCCAAAATTAATAACCTGGGTTTGGAGCCCTTCAAGGAAGAAGTGATTGCTTGTCCCAACAATAATCTCTTATTCTCATGTTATGAGAAACCACCCACTACCTCCAAAATGCACGGACAAGATGATGTTCTCGTTGCATCACCCTTAGACATCAACATTGCGTTGCCATTTTTGACATCCCACGCGGATAAAGACATGCTTACATCAAGCATTTTAGATGAAAATGAGCGATTGAGCCTGACTTCTACTAATTCTCGCAAGTCATCTTCGATGAAAGAGTCCATATCAAGAAAGGAGTCAATTGCCAGCTTTGAAAACATCACATCCCCAATAATCGGTTCTTTGGAAACGCACATTAGTCATATTTCTGGTGTACAGAACTCTAGGAATACTGCGGATGAGGATGTGATCAAGATATCTTCTTCGTCGCTTTTAACCCATGGTAACGCGCCTGCAAACAACTCATTTATGAGAGGCGTGACTTCAACATCTAGAGCACTTTCACCAGATTCCAACTTCAGACATATTCAAATATCTCACCGATTGCAGGTGTGCTTTCGCATCCTGAAACCAGATCCCAAGGACAACTTCAAGCTCCACCATTATGAAGTTGTTGTGGACACTCCTGTGGTGTTGTTGAGTTCAAAGTGCAATGACGATTCTGTCCAATTACCGAAGTACGACGACCTTGAGGACACTTTACTGAACCCTCCACAGTTTGATTCTCAGATTTCCCCTCCGCGCCCGGGAATAAGCTTCAGAATGCCCTCCTACCAAGAGAATGGTGTTACAATAAGACCGTTGAGTGAATTCAACGGAGAGCAATTACCGTCGTTTGAAGAGGCCACGTCGGGTCCGTCATCTCCAAAAGTCAGAGCTGCATCTATAGGAAGCTTGGACCCGACCGTTCCGTGTAGCTCAGTACCCGAGTATGCAGCAACCCAACCGTTCGAGCTACTGGCAGGCAGTCAATCCAACATAGACAATATGTTAGTTGAGGACAGCTACTCGCCCAAAAGGCGTAATGAGTCTGCGGTAAGGTCATCATTACAGAGCTCGTTTGCACCTTCACCCGTGACTCCACTGACGTCGCTCAGTCATCAGGTGGAAAACTCTACAAGTTCCCTTGGAATCGAGGCTACGGAAGTTGACCTGGGGTCGGATGCCGGAGCAGGATCTACAGTCACCAACAACAGCAAGAGCAGTTCAAATCTGCTTGACGAGTGCTCCGAAGAATCGGGTGACCCACATACAGAACCAAGTCCTGGACACTTTGATGCCGATTCACCAGTTCATCTTGACATCACAGGCAAACTTAATCTTGATAAAGACAACAATGAAACCGAGGGAGCTGAACTGGACATCAGCACTGACCCAGAGAAAGAAGATTTTGAAGATAGAGAAACGCGAAGGCCCAAGCTTACTCACAACATGACTGGTATCAGCGTGGAAGGGATTCAAGGCAAAGCACAGAATATCTTCGGACAAGACGTGAGTTTCGACCAGAAGCTTTTATTATTGGAAAATGAAAGTTTGAACGAACTTGATTTACAGCAACCAGAACAAATGGATGGAAGTATAGTCGCCGAAGACGATTCTATCGCACACGCTCTGACAGATACTTTGAATGAGGTATCAGAGCCTCAGAGTTTATATCACGCATACTAGTAGAGAAGCAGTATCAAGGGATACAAGTGTATTAATATATGAGAACAGAGCGAAAGAGAACAAACCAAGAGGAATTGAAACACTAGAAAAAAAAACAAGAGAAGGAATACTAGAAATATTTCGTACCTGTAAGTGCTTATCTAAAAAATCGGATCTATAAAATGGCGTGTTTGCTCGCCTCGTAGGCCAGTGCACCGCATGGCTCATGGCAACCGTGAGAACGACCGCAAATTATATACGACGAACATTCCACCACAATGCCCCTCGTACCACATAATGGCAAAGTAGCAGTCATTGGAGCCGGAGTTTCAGGCTTGTGTTATAGTTACTTTCTCTCCAAGCTAAGACCCGATGTCCAGATTTCTATTTTTGAATCAGCAAATGCTCCTGGTGGATGGATCAAGTCGCTCTACTTGAATGATAACGGTCAAAACCTCATTCTTGAAAAGGGCCCCAGAACTTTAAGGGGCGTGAGCAATGGCACATTATTGATAGTAGACATCATGAAGCAATTGAAGCTAGAAAACGAGGTGGAGGTCATGAGTGCCAGCTCGAAGGGGAATCGGAAATGGCTTTTGGGGCCGTCTAAAGAGTTAGTGCAGGTTCCCAACTCTTTGAAACTGATGAGCAAATTTCTCCAGAGTGAGGTTACAGATGGGCTCATAACCGGTTTGATCAAAGAGCCCTTTGGAAAACGACCGGATCTGGCATTAAAAGATGAATCGATTAGATCGTTTTTCACCAGGCGGTTTGGCTCTCCGCAATTGGCAGACAATATCTTGAGTGCAGTCATGCATGGAATCTACAGTGGAGACGTGGAAAAATTAAGTATCAATTCCACCATGCCTTCTTTGGTCGAGCTAGAGAAAGATCATGGCTCAATTATTAAGGCAATGATACACAAGGTGAGGAACAAGAGCCCGAAGCCCGAATGGAGCTGGGTATTGAAGCAATACGAAAGCCTCATAGCTCCAGATGCAGATCTTCAAAAAGTTGCAGAGAAGTTGCAACGCTATCCAATCATGAGATTAAAGAGTGGTCTCCAGACGTTTCCACTTAAGTTAGCAGAGTACTTGGACACTCTTCCCAATGTGCAGGTCAAACTTAACAGTGCCATCAGTGACTTGGACTTGGACACGGGCCACTTGAAGATTCACAAGGTGGATTCAGCAGATTCCAAAGGTGCTAAGTTTGACCATGTGCGGTTCACCCTGGGTCTAAAGTCTTTGGAAGCGACAACCAAGCTCAAAGATAGTGGTGTGTTACAGGCTTTCAAAGACTTAGAGTACTCCACGATTTTTCTTGCAAACATATATGCCAAAAAAGGCGGGTTGATCCCCAAAAACGGTAATGGATTTGGATTCCTCGTCCCGAGAAGAAATGCCAATCCAGAAAGTCTTTTGGGAGTCATCTATGATTCAGACACTGAGCTGGATGCCGAGCGGTTCCTGGACGGCCGCAAGTTAGAACCTGTACCTTACAGCAAGCTCACGTTGATGATTGGAGGTCATTACTTCAACTCAAGGGGAGTACCTTCAGATAGCATTAATTTGAGGTCAGTCAAGAATGTATTGACAGAAATAATGGGCGTTGACTTGAACAAGTACAACATCGTGGTTCGGGATGAAGCAAAGGAGACAAACAAAAACGTTAATTTGGGCGAAAACGACTTGCTTGTCTCCTACAACCTCAACAAAGATTGCATTCCACAGTATAATGTGGGGTTCAAAGACACGACCCAAAAGATTATAGATCACATAAAGCATGAGTCTGGCGGAAACGTCACATTAGGCGGCCCAGCCTTGGGCAAATTGGGTGTGCCTGACTGTGTTATGAATGAGCTTGAGGCAGCATTAGAGGCGGCAGGTCCGAAATAAGCCGAGCAGAAAGAATTAATAGATGGCCCTGAAACCTGTACATAAAACTAGAGATCAAAGCATATCTTCAGCAATTGCTTTTTCAGCAATCTCAACCGATTTCGTTTTCGTGTGAGAGTATTCGATATCCAAGGCTCGTCCAAAGAACTCAGTCTTCTGTAACAACTTTAATGCCCTGGATGCTGATTCAGCACTCTCAAACACAACATGGGCAGCCCCACGTAGCTTCAAATTTATATCTAGAACATCCCCAAACGTCGAGAAAAGAAGATATAGGTTATGGCGCAACACACTTTTTCGGATCTTATCGTTGATGTTATGTATGTAGAGAGTCTGCTGGACCTCCAGCTTCGGCTTCTTCTGGGTATCCGAAGCCGTCTCCGACTTTCTCTTGACTCCGCTCATAATATCTCACTCAAGGCAAGTTTTAGTGACTCTATCGGAATACCTCTTTCTTGCCGCTTATTTTGCGGGCACTGTGTGTTGGAGTAGATGAAAAGTATATCTAGGAGATGCGAAGCACTCTGGCAATGTTGATGCGCGTACACCATACATAATATGGCTCAGTAGTCAGAAAGAGTCAAGTCACTATTCTTAAAAAAGTTTTTTTTGTATGTCCATATTATTGATATTAATAACTCATAAACATTCATGTTCTGCAGTAATAACTATAATCTTCTTGGTAACTTGATTGGGTGCTTTATGATTGGTATATACAGGGTTTTTCTAGTTTGAAGCGATGAGGGCCTCAAGCCGGTCCTCGAACTCCATCTCCTCGAGTTTTTCTATCATTTCCTCCACTTTTGCCCCTGACATGAACCCAGGGAGATCGTGAATAGAGTGTCCACACCGGTGGTCTGTTACTCGGTTTTGCGGATAATTGTAGGTTCTGATCTTGTCCGATCGGTCGGTGGTGGAGACTTGGTCTTTACGTAACTTTTTCTGCTCTGAAATTTCCTTCTCGCGGTCCAATTGAGCCAATCGTGCTCTTAAAATCGAGAACGCCTTTGCTTTGTTCTTGGGCTGAGACCTCTCGTCCTGCTGCATCACCATGATTCCCGTTGGGATGTGAACAAGACGCACGGCCGAGTCGGTGGTGTTCACATGCTGTCCACCTTTACCTCCAGCACGCATTGTATCAATACGAATTTCACCGGGCGCAAATTCTCTTTCGTCATCTCTCAACGACAGCTCGTTACCATCGGATATTTTGGGCAAAACCACTACTGCTGCAGTGGACGTGTGAATACGGCCCTTGGACTCAGTGGCCGGGATCCGCTGCACTCTGTGTACGCCACTCTCGAAGCGAAGAATGTTGTAGGCACCAGGGGCATCTATACTGATGATTGCCTCGGTTTCGCTATCCAGACCACTCAAAAACTTGGTGGGCCACTTCATGTGGTTGGCGAAATTCATGTATAGGTTCAACATGTCTTGCATGAATAGGGCAGCCTCCGAACCACCAATTCCCGGGCGGAGCTCGAGAATGGCTGCTTTATCATCGTGCTTCACCGGTGGTATGAGACGCTTCTGTAACCGGGTGATACTCCGGGTCAAGCGAGGCACCAACTCGTGCATTTCCTGGTGTGCTTCCTTTAGGAGCTCTTCATCGGTCTCCTCCTCAATAATCTCTCGTAGCGTAGTGTAGCTGTCCATAGCTTGCTTGTAGTGCGTGTAATGTTCAAGAGACCGGGAAATATTGGAGAATTTAATGTTCAAGTCCTGGTCGTATGATCTCTCTGACATCAACTTCTCCACCTGCTTGAACTCCTCGCTCAAGTTCTCTGCCCTTTTAAGCAAAAGGGGATGTATGGGCTGGAACTGCGGGACCGTGGAGTTGCATCTCCAAAATGTCCGTGGAATGCTTCCCAATCGGAGACGGAACATCGAAGATGAAAGTGTTACTTTTCAATTGGGGCTTCACTACTGCTCGCGCTGCGCATAATATGAAGGATGAGTACTACATCATGTCTTCTGAGTCCAAACCTATTTCGTTGGCAGACTTCACTGCTTCGCTAAAAGATCTCCCTGAAGATTCTATGAAGAGTGTCCAAAAAAGTCTAGAACTTTCTCTCGCAAAGCTCCAGGAAACGAATGACTATTTGGAAGCTGAGATTCCTGTCACCACCGACGCCAGTGACCTACGTATATACCAAGAAGCCATAGACGAGAACCTAGAGACCATTAAAAATCAGGAATTGAGACTCCAGGCTATTTCTGCTGAGTTACTGCTGCGTGGTACAGCATCTGAGACCGAAACTGAGGGAATATTATTATAAGTGCCCTACGGAGTGCATCATCCTTTGAGCTGGGCTTTTGATTAAACTATGTACATATTCCCAAAAAATTATAACTGTAATCACTCCTTCTTCACGTGTGACACTTCAGTGCCAAACAACTTATTGATAAATGGCTTTTCCTCCAAGCGAAGTGGATCTTCGGGCTTTTTGCACACCAAAAGCCAGGTGGATCCCAAATGCACTCTCTTCTCATAGGTAATATCCAAACCAGCATCGTCCACAATCTCTCCGATGTCTAAATTCCATCTGCAAGCCCACGTCTGCATTCTCTTCTCCGATCTAAAGTCCAAATGGTTGTTGACCATGTCCCACGTAGACCGTCCGTGCTCCAATAAAACGATTCTGCCTCCGGGTTTCAACAACGCAGCCATACTCTTCAATGCCTTTACTGGATCTTCATGGGCACACAAGCCAAATGCCTCGATCACTGTATCGTACTTGAACGAATCCGTAGCAATACTCTGTAAGTCTTCTGCTTTTCCAACGGCAAAAGCTGCGTTGCGGAAGTTGGGATAACTCTTTCTGAATTTCTTTTGTGCTTCAGCGACCATATTGCTGGAAGAATCCACGAAAGTTATGGAGTTGATGTTTTCGGGGTTGAGGTATGGGATGTTTCTGCCCGTACCGCACGCAACCTCCAACACATCTCCCTCGGCCTGACTCATAAGCCAGCGTCTTCTCTTTCCCATCATGATACCTCTCTCCTCCCATTTCACCTCGTCGTCATAAGCAGCAGCCTTCTCGTCGTAAAACTCGGTGGTATCCTGGGAAGGCTGGATGTGGGGGTTATTTTCATTGGTGAATGTCTTTTTCAAGTCAATTTCTTCAGCTTGAGAGTCACTTTCCGTAGTTTCCTTGGGCACAGCACTAAAAAATGATATCTTTGCTTGCTGATTGTACCACTCATCAAGTTCCTGGGGTGTTGGCTCAAACATGACCGTGGTATCTAGAATGTGTTTTCTGCGGAACTCTTTTCTCATGGTCTGGTAGAGACGGAACTTCTTTTCCTCCCGGGGCTTCATCTTGTCACCGCTAAGGGCCTTGAATTTCAAGTATTCGTACTCGCTTAAGCTTGCAGGATCAGCGGCGTACTTCTTCCTGATGTGCTTCATTTGCTGGTCTTCGTAATAACGGTCCCTCATATAGTAGTAGAATGCCACAAGCATCACACCAAACATTCCCACATAGTACTTGGTCATAATCTTTTTGAACTCAAGGCTTTGAAAGTATACGGCCCATTGTTTATACTTTGGAAGGTTCTCCATCTTCCTCTTCTCCTGGATCTTCTTATGGTCAACCGGAAAGGGTGTCTTGGAATAGTTTCGAAGATGGGTTCTCAACACCTGAAGAGCAGGCTGACTAAATGATCTAGCTCCCACGCTGAGACCCGCTTGGCGAGACACCAAGAGGTTTCTACACACGCCATTTAAACCTTTGTTCATGCTGAAGCTAAACGATGTGAAGCGTCTGGTTCAATGTATTTTTTCGATATTTCGCACCCAAGTAAGCTTCGACTACGACAAATAGGAGCACACCCAGCCTTGAGTAGTGAGGTGGTCAAAATGTACTTTTTGTTTCAGATCAGAGTGAAAGTTTTATTTCTTTTAACTTGCTCAAAAATTGAAATGGAGGTCAAATTTTGATTAAAGTGGCCACGGTGAACCAAAGTCGTGCCGCGATCAAATCTGGAGCCCGATCTCACAACTGGAGGCAAACACGCTCCTCGACATATACTTCTCGAACCATGAGTTCTGCCAACACCCTAGAGGACGCCAGACACGCCGCTGCTGAGAAATCATATGACGTCGCAGAGGAAAAGTACTACTCTATAATTCGTTCCAGATTCGATGACGACGACCAAAATAAGAGATCTAAGTTCTTGCTGGACCAGGAGACGGCCATTCTCGAACTAGGCAAGCTCTACCAATCGCAAAACTCCTCCGAAAAACTCAGCAAATTGCTTCAGGAGTCCAGAAATGTGTTGGGTCAATTTGCAAAGTCCAAAACGGCCAAGATCGTGAAGTCGTTGGTGGAGTTCTTCGACTCTATTCCTGACTCGATCGATGCTCAAATCAAAGCTATTAATGAATCTATCGACTGGGCCGTTGAGAACAAATTATCTTTCTTGAGACAGCAATTACAATTGAGGTTATCTGATAAGTTGTACGAGAAGGGACTTTACAAGGAGGGCTTGAGCACCATCACTGGTTTGTTAAGAGAATACAAGAAGTTGGACGATAAATCCTCGTTGGTGGAGGTTCAATTAATTGAGTCCCGGATTTACCACGCTTTGAGAAACATTCCAAAGTCCAGAGCCGCTTTAACGAGTGCCAGAACCTCAGCCAACTCGATCTACTGCCCTACGCTATTGCAAGCAGAGCTTGATTGCCAAAGTGGTATCTTAAACGCTGAAGACAAAGATTACAAAACGGCATTTTCTTACTTTTATGAGTCCTTCGAGGGTTTCAATTCACAAAACGACTCTCGTGCCATTCTTGTGTTGAAGTATATGCTCTTGACTAAAATCATGTTGAACTTGATTGATGACGTCAACACCATCTTGAATCACAAAAACGTCGCCAAGTACCAGTC
Source organism: Metschnikowia cubensis (assembly GCA_002374405.1). NCBI lineage: Eukaryota > Fungi > Ascomycota > Pichiomycetes > Serinales > Metschnikowiaceae > Metschnikowia > Metschnikowia cubensis. The sequence continues at coordinate 17,864 of NKZA01000120.1, forward strand.
CAAAGATATTGATGCTATGAAGGCCATTGCAACTGCTTACTCGAACAGATCGTTGAAGGATTTCGAGGCATCATTGACTGCCTACTCCGATGAATTGAGATCTGACCAAATCATAAAAAATCACTTTAATGCATTATACGACAACTTGTTGGAAAAGAATTTGTTGAAGATTATTGAGTCCTACAGTGTTGTGGAATTATCGTTTGTCTCGAAGACCATTGGCTTGAACTTACAGCAAGTGGAAGGAAAATTATCCCAAATGATCCTAGATAAAGTGTTCTACGGAGTGTTGGATCAGGGAAACGGATGGTTGATTATCTATGACCAGCCAAGAACAGACGCTTCTTATGAAGCAGCCTTGGATCTTGTCAAGCACTTGTCGTCTGTGGTTGACTCATTGTACGAAAAGGCCTCTACTTTGAACTAGACTGACACACATCCCTAGCTTGACGCAATATGTAAATTTTATTCAAGATTAAACATAAATGCCTTTTGTACCAATCTCTAAGGCCTCCGATGCCACCCCACCCGTCAATGCCATAAGTTCAGTAAGTCTTCCACAGTTGACGAAGCATTCGAGGAAGTCATTCTGTTTATCATTGGCTACCTCGTTAATCAAAAGCAAGGCTTGCCGCATATACTTCCAGTCGTGCCGTCTGGATTGCCCAAGTATCTGTAAGAGTTCGATGATGAAATATGGAATGTATGCTGTCCGGAAACCTTTGTACTGTTGCACAAGCACATCCAATTGGTTGATCCTAATTAGATCCACGAACCACGAGGAAATGAAAGCTCTAAGCTTGCGGACTGTTTTCTCAATAGACTTCTCCACATCCTTGGATTTCCACGAGTTCTCGGTGGCACCATCAACGAAAGACCGCCATTCATCCACGAGGCGCAAACATTCGAGTAAATGGTTGTACTGAATAAGCTCTTCTTTATCAAAATCAGAGACTGTAGTCTCAGTCGTGCCATCTCCCAAGGACCTCTGGTGCAAATCCAAGTCATAGTCCTTCACCAAGGCTTTGAAGTTCTTTTCGTTGCCAAAGTCTTTGATGGCCTTAATTCTTCCCGTGGTAAGGAACCTGCGGAAAACTGTAAGTGTTGAATGAATGGCGTCTTCGTACATCTTGGTCTCGTAGAACCAATCGACTGACTTGTAGAGCTTTACATCAACATCATCAGCCTCTTCATCTTTGATGACAACATCCAGTTCAACACGGTAATATGGCTCAGTTTCCACTAATACTCTCTCGACAGTTCTCTTTAACACGTTAGAGAATCTCAATTCATGTTCATCTTCGATATTATCCGCGAGCAAGTTTGGAACAGAATCAGGGGCATTGAGGCCAAGTCTCTTAAATGTCTCAAGTTGCTTGTGACGTTTCTCGGCATCGGTGATGGTTGATAGGAATACCGAGTAGCATTCACGCAAGTCCTTTTCGTCTGGTATGTACGACAAGTAAATGGGCACAAGATCGTCGAAGCCATTGTCTGCAAGTTTGGAGACGTATCTGGTAATGATTTTGGTGGGTGCTTTGGACCCCTGGTGAAGATCTAGCATGGATATCACCACGGCCAAATGAGCCAACACTCGTAGCACATGATGGTCTTCCACAATAGCAGACTGGCTGGACTTGGCGGTATTCTGAAAGAATAAATGCAACTGGTCAATGATTATACTGCCCATAATCACCCGGAACGGGTTTTTGCTTTCTTCGCTGAGGTTTCGGGACTTCTCCATTGTATTTAAGATGCTCCTCGTAGAGACGTGTTGAGAGGCAGGAAGAGCAATAGACTCAATTTGCTCGCCTTCACCACCAGATTGAGCAAGCTGTTCCTTCAAGAATGTACGAGCTTGGTAAGTGAGAAGCTGGTTGACATAAAGAAGCAAGCAAGTGTCCCAGTTACTACCGGCCGCTTTGACATTGTCCAGTTGGTCAGCCCCCGAAAGAAAAGAGTAGATGAGCGACTCGTAGTGGTTCAGGCGCTTTTCCTGTGACAACTTGTATACAGACTGAAGCCACAAGTATTTGTGTTTTAATCCAGATGGTTGGGAAAGGTTCATCTGTTCATTATCTTCAGCCATGAGATCCTCTCCATCAACCAAAGGGTCAATATAGTCTTGGTGGGCACCAACCAAGATCAATGCAAGGGCGTGATTGCCCGTTTGAGAAGCATATTCCACGGCCTTTTGAAAATGACCATTCAAAATTAATTGGTAGATATAGAAGAAGTTTTCCGAGTCGATATCTTCATCCTCTTCTTTTATACGTTTGGATGATCTCAAAGGCGCATCAACATCCAAGTGGTCCACGTAATCCGAAGTGATGGCATTGGTTAGGGACGCTAGGTTTTTGTTCTGCAAAGCCACTTTGGTATTGATCCACTTTTCTGCATTCCGCAGTTGGTCTGGAGCAGCTATGTCATCAGAGTTTTTCTGGATCCAAGACGTGATTAAAACCAATTCTCGAAGATTGGGGTGGTCTTGAAGGTATTTTCTCTGCTTGATGCTCATGGATGAATACGAGTGACACTGGACCAAGTCCTCATCCTGAGTCAAGCGGAATTGCTGTAAAATGAGATAAAGATCCCATAGCTTGGTTTCCAAAACATAGCTCTCCAACTCCTGAACTGCGCTAGCATCGTTTACAGCGAACTCACTTAATGTCTTTTGTATGGAGAGAGCTCTGTCAGCCGAGATGGCAGCGAACTTCTGAACAAGCTCGAACGGATTTCCGCCATTCAAACGGTGGTCTTTCAAAACCGAAGCAAATTGCACCTCGGGAGCAATCTGAAGCAAATCAGCCCCGTTGGATGTTTCATTCATGGCTAAGCGTATCTGATCTATTGCGCTTGTTTTTTTGAGCGTTGTTCTGGGCGTGCGCGAAACCAAGCCTACGAGTAGATGTCTCAGGTTAAGCGAGGTAGAAAACGAGAGGGACTGACTCATTAGGTTGGGTGATCATTTAGAGTCCCAACAAGAAAGAGACCAACTTTATCAACATTATGAATTAGTATAAGTATACTAAGAATACTACTCACATTTCGGTGATGAGAAAAATAAGTAATTTTAAGGCAGAGAGTTTGGGGATGTTGAATATATTAAGGTAAATATTGGAGAGTAAGTGCATCTAAAAGAAAAGGAAAGCCAGGGCCGGTATGGACTATACTTATCTGGCTTAGTATTTGGGCCAAGAGTAAGCAGATAAACTAGATAATATCCATAATGGTATTCTTTATATAAATAGGTGGTAAACATGAATGAAGCCTTACTTAAAAAACCTTGTGGTCCTACATTTTTATTAAGACTAATACTTGTAGCTCTGGAGCTGTGGAACCGTAACTAGCCCATTCGCAGTCTTGCGCATCAAACACTATTTAGTCTCAAAATAGGTGTGCGCATCTATACACCACCCGTTATAACCCCCTACGAATGCACTTTACAACCAGCACTACTAATTTACATACTTTGGCCCAGTGATTATACTTGCACATCCCAAAATGTCCGGTCAAGACTACGATGTTGTCTTTGGCTCCGAAGAAGATAATAATCCTTATACTGCTGATCTGGTGACCCTATCGCATGAAAGGCGGGGCAAGAATGCTGCGGCTTCCTCTGCACTTACTCGTGATTCCGAACCCGGTTTTCTGAACCTTCATCTGAAGAAGTCGCCAAACAGCACTAGTATGTCTTCTAATGTGCTCGGAACAGTTGATGAAGCTTCGGATGCACATTCCAACCCAGGCCTTGGGTCCCAGGTCGCCCCCGCATTCAACTCCACTTCTGGTCAAACATCGCCTTCGTCTGATGCAATTGATGACGAGCACGATTCAGATAACGACTCTCTAATACTTTATCAACAGCCTGCAGGCGATTCGTCTCCTGAAGTCTCCAAGATCAATCGCTCGGGTCGAGTTTCACAGATTCTTGCTGCAGGCGAGAAGCCACACATTCTTATTAGTGAAGCTGGGAAATCAAACGAGGGATTGGCAAATGCTCTGAAACGTTACGTTGTCTACACTATCAAGGTCATTTCTGGTGACTCTTGTAAAGATGAGATTCAAACGCGAAGAAGGTACTCCGACTTTGAGAGCCTAAGGGACATTCTCACCCGGATCTTCCCTCTCCTCATGATCCCTCCTATTCCACCTAAAAATTACTTTTCGTTGAATATCTTGAGTGGATTAGTCAACCTGGGCTCTCTTTCAACCTCCCCAACGATTCCTATATACTCGTCTGCCTCTGCTGGTGCTTCGGCTACCTCCAATCCTGCGAGTTCCCAAGACAAATCATACCCATACATCAATTCCAGTCATTTGAGCAAACATCGTCTTGTGGAGCATCGAAAACGGCTTCTTGCTAACTTCCTCAACAACTGTCTCAATATACCCCGAATCCGGAGACACGACTTTTTTGCAAAGTTCTTGGATCCAGCTGCCAATTGGTCCGACGAAATCTCGCTTATTAGCAGCCAGCTTCCGAGTTCCATCTATCAGCTGAATCCCGAAGATGGTCTCTCCACCGATCCTCTATACGCGAGCCTTCCATTGCCCGTCACTGGACCAGCACTTAACTTACCTTTCCAGAATCCTTTGCGCAGCAAAAAGCCTTCCAAGAGCATTTTTTCAGGAGCATCTTCAGGCCAGAATGCAACATCTCCTGATACGTCCAATGGAGCCTCTACGGGTACAGTTCTGAGTTCTGAGCCCGGCCAGAGACTCCTGACTGAGTACTCGATAATCAAAAACTCGCATTTGGATGACATCAATAAAAGAATTATCAACAACTTCATTGGTCTCTCTCTGGATTATGCTGAACTTGGAGCGGCCTTGAATTCATTTTCAATAACTCTTTCTGATTCCACTGCGGTAAGTAAAGATACAAATGGAGGACCAGAAACAGCGCTTGTTCAAATCACTGATGATATCGGTCTTGCATACGAGAGTTCCGGACTTACAATCAATGGATTAATTGGTGACTTGGAGACCAAATACTCTGAGCCTTTAGGCGAGGCTTTCAAGTTCACATCTGTGTATGAGTCTACGAAATCATTCAGACGAAAGAAGGAGAAGCAAAGCAGATTGGTTGATCAAGAATTACAGGAAAAGAAGAGGGACTTGGCAGATAGCATCCGAACTGAACTTGAGGTCAGCAAAATAGAAAGTGGCATCCAGTCGCAATCGTTGAAACGGAGCTCTAGCTATACTCTTTCCCAGAATTCTCCAAATACACACGCAAGTCCACAAAGTTCCGGGTTCAAAGGAAGATTCTTGCCCAGCTTCAAATCCGTGAAGAAGATTTCCAAGTATGTTTCAGACATAATGGATCAAAATCCAGAACTAACCCGGAAGCAGAAATTGACCCAACTCCAGGAAAGGGTATCTCTTCTCGAGAAATGCCAGAAAATTGTGCTTCTGGATATTGCTTACATCTCAAATGAATTGGAGATCAACGCTAAAGAGTTCAGGAATAAAGAGTTGAAAACCATTATCAACATTTTATTGAACTACAACAGAATTTTCTCCCTGTGGGCGCGTGCAAACATGGACATTTGGGAAGAGGTCAAAGAGGAAATTAATAGAATTTTAAGTTGAAAATTATTGGTTGCTAAATCTAACTTCAAACAGGTGCTTCCGACAATTCTTGCTTAAGCTCGTCAAAGTATCTTGTCACCGCAGGTCTCGGTTGCACGATATTCTTATAACGGGCCAAATCTGCTGGAAACTTATTGATGGCACCTCTTAAAACTTGTGCTGTTTCAATATCATCTTTGAACTTGCTCAAAGGGTGGAGATATGTTCTAATTGTGAACAACACTGCACCACTTTGAGGAAGTTTGGTGAGCGTTTGTCTCTCACTTCTGTAATGAACCTGGTTATCGAAATCGAGGGTCTCGAAAGGAATAGGTTTGTTCAATTCTTCTTCTGTCAAATGGTAGCCCTTATTCTCGTCATCCACAAAAAACTTGCTGTGGGTTTGAATGGAGAAATTCGACCGAGTGACAAAACTCCCTGGTTGAATTCTATCGAAAAACCTGTTCATGGAGGTCTTGAGCTTTTCCTCATACCCTGGAATGGGCCCATGGATTGAGGTCAAAGGCTGGTTAAACTTGTCTTTTGGATCAAAACCAGCAGCAAATGCAAAAACCCCACCTTTAAAGAAATACTCCGAACCATAAGCCTCGTCCTTTTTTGTGTCGTCTTTGAGCAAAATTATGAAGTCCTCCTCCATAGTACGAGTTAAAGTCAAAAGCAAAGACTCTGGGTCAGTAGTATCTTTGGCATTGCCGGGGACAGTTTCACCCGTGATTTTGTTGAGAACGGAACCATCCGAGTTTTTCACGAAATACATTGGGTATTTTTGGCACATATACTTGATCACCATTTCGTAAAACTCCCGGATAGCAGGTTCGGCTTCGGGACTGGAAAACACAGTGCTCGCCTTCAAATCCCTGTCACTGGGATAAGCAGGGTGATCATTGTTAACCAACTTGGTTTTCTCGGCGATTCTATCGAGATAGGTGTTTTCGATCAAAAGCCATTCGGAGAACTCAAGCGATCTTATTCCCATGGTTAACTTGTACTCTTTGTCTTTGAAAGGATACGATCTCATTGGTTCTTCGTTATACCATGTGAAAGTGGAAAGGACTGGCTCAACATCCAAAGTGGTTTGCAGAAACTTGCTTGCCTTCACCGGAGCTTTCTTCGCCGTCCCACCAGTCTTTTTAAGAGGGAAATAATTGCTCCGGGAGAGTAAAAAGCACATCGGAGTTAAGAGAAAAACTCCGATGACACTTAGGAAATTGAAGCCCGCATTGTTGCTTAGCCACGTTATGTCTAGGAATCTTGCAGACATGAAGGCCCCAGTTTTGAGTAGACAAAAAACCGGCGTGCCCTCTACGGTTGACGGATATTCACTGTATATATAGTGGATCGGAACAAGTCTCCGAAGGAGACGGGCTGCACGGCAAGCTTCCGCGAGGTGCGGAATAAATTGCCTAAGTGAGACTGATAAGGCCGAGGCCGCGGGGAAAGCCTTAGTCTAGGCGTGAGTCAGATCGTAGAGCATAAGACAATTTTAGTATTTCCTCCTACTTTAGTAGAAATTCTCCATTTAAATTAATATAATTCACATAGATAAAGTGGATCCATGATTCTGTATGTACAAGAAACCAATTTAGATCGATAAATATGTATACTAAATTTGTGTGTCAATACATGGTGTAGAATGTACCCATACACAATTGAGTGGGGTGGGCGGGGTGGATGAGAATCTCGAATCTTAAGCTGATCAGACGATTTGAAGTTTGCATATTGTTCTGGATAAAGAGACCGAAAATGCTGCTTATTTTACCTTGCACATAATATTCCTCGGTAGTGCTATCTTTCGCTTGTATATTATAGCTCTTACAGGTGCTTCTTAATCTGTAGCTGAACACTAAAGAGGCAGATAGCGCCAAGACAGGATTCGCGCCAACAGTAGAAATCGCCGGGCCGAAAGAGGAATTTTGCGACTTCGAGGACCGACCACAGGAATGGAAACTGTTAGCAGGGCGTCAAATCGCATGACTGCGGAGTCAAAATTTGTCTTATACAGCGAAACAAAGAGGCATGAAATCGTAGTTGTGGCGAAGTGCACTCTGAATTCATAATTGGCACTCCAAAGGTTCTTCAAGAAAATAGCTGAGTAAAACTAGGACTTTTCAATTTTTCAAGGGTCAAGAAATTATAAAATTGACTCAATTCGTTGTTTGAGTTCTGGTATTTATATGGAGCTATAATTCACTGTAATAGTGCATTTTAATGTGGTGTATTGCACTTTATAGTATTAGCATATTGTAGCCATGGCTAGTGCGGGTCTTGAGTCTTGAGTCTGGAGTCTGGAGAGTTTGGTGTGAGAGATGAGATGCGCGAGCTTAAGTTAATTTGCATTAATAGTGGCCGCGTTGACTAACTTAACACCAAGGCGGCTTAAACATGTCGTCGCCAGGAAATGCTTTGATCACGAAGTACTTCACTTCTAGCCAAAGAAATGACCTTGCGTCAGTTCTTGCTAAGAATATCATGGACTCGCCGCAGGATGTGGCCATTTTGACGGATCTTCTTCCGCTTCTAGATGGTGTCTGCCTTGATGCTATTTACCCCAAATTGTACGATTTCATCTTACATACAAGCAAATATGGCACCGAAGATGGCATTAAGGCCAGCGCTCAGCTCATGCAGAGTTACCCAGAGTATAAATTGAGGGATGCTTTCTTGGACCATGCACTTACAATTCTCAAGTTGAATATGAATACGTTTGACTTCATTCCAGGACTCCAAAAATGGGTAGGGACTTATGCCGAACCCAACAAGAATGCCTCACAAACTGATGACTATAAAGATTTGCTCACGCTCCTCCAATTGCTTTCGGCAGTGTTCACCGAGATCTCATGCGACTTTACCCCAGACCTCGACCAGGTGTTGGCATTGTTTTTGGGCCACAGAGATGTAGAACTTTCTTCAACGTGTTCTAAGTTGCTCAGATGGAGAATTGAAAGTATTAAACTGCACTCTTTGTCGTCTGCCTCAAGTGCTCAGTTTTACTGGGATTTTATATTCCAGCTCACAAAGGAAGACGCACCTAAAAAGGCCATGGTCCACGGCTTCGTCATGTGGCTCCGTTTGCTTAACACCGCCACTACCAGTGACTACAAAAACAATGACTTTTTCCAAGAAAATATCATCAGCAAGAATAACTATTGGCTAGTTCTCCAGAAAAACTTGGCCAGTGAATCTCATGAGGCCCGCAAGTTTTGCTTGTCGATTTTGCAACTCTCATTGAAATCTATTGGACGCTCATTCACTACAGAAATACTCACTTGGGACATATCGAAAGAAAGTCAGTTGGTCAAACAATGGAGCAAGTTTACCACTCTTTTCGAAGTTTTGGGCATCGATACTTCGTTACATCAAACCCAAGCTGCTTACCATGATATTTTGGATATCATCACACCTGATTCTATGGTTCATGCTTCGTGGGGGTTCTGCTTATTGGCTACCGGTTTTCAGGCATCTGTTGACTCTGTGCGGAAGTACTCCATGCATATCCTTTTCTCAATCAAGACAGAAAACTTGTACTTGCTCAAATATGGCTTACAATACTTAGAGGAGTATTACCTTCCTTACATGATGCTTTCAAGACACTTTGTGGTTAGGAACGAGGAAGGTGTGAGTAAGAAGACCCACTGCAAATATGCTGAAAGTTTCTCATCATTCATTGCCTCAATCTTTAGCAACTTGCACACCATTGAGGAAATGAGACAAGTTTCCCTGTCTCTATTAAATGTTCTTGTGGATAGACGAGAGACCTTTGACGCTGTGAGAATTTACGCAACGTTGGGAATGATCGAAGGTTTGCTTGGTCAACATGTTTTAACATATGGCGTTCATGACCAACTTTTGGTACAACTCTTCGATAACTTTTCGGAAGGTGAATTATTCTGGAAAGTGGTCCAGTCTTTGAACTTGTGGCTTATGTTGAACTTTAAGATTGACTCTCTCGCTGAATTCGGCGCATTGATTACCAAATTCAACTCGTTCAACGGATACCTGATCTTCAATGAGAATATAACCTTGATTACAGACTACCTCAAAGCTAGTTCAGTCAGGACAGAAGATGTCTATAACTATACAGAAACATTGGATGCGGTTGAGACAAAAGTATCTTTGTTGAGGCTTGCTGCTCAGATGTCTGGAGAGAGTCCTTTCCCTTCCAAGTGCTCTGGCTTGTTGATGTCAAAGCTTGTGGAAAGTGGGGCGCAACCAGACAACCAAATGACTTCGGTGTTGTCTCAACTTATTTCTGTTGCTGTGGGTCTTGGGGAGTCAGAAGAAGTTTATCTCGCTCTCGGAAACTCGCCCTTCACGCTACCATTTGACCAAAGTGTGTCTTTACAGAGACTATGGGACAGCATTGTCAGCGACAACCAGTCATGCGATTACGGAGTACTCAGAAAAGCGTACGCAAAGTTCCATCTTCTCAACAAGTTGATAGAAGATTGTGGCTTTAAAAATTTGAGGCTCGAATTCCACGCCATTTTGGAACTCTCCCAAACTTTATTCTGCAACTCCGCTGAATGTGCAAGGAATGTTACAAGTTTCTACAAGCTTAAGGATAGCATGGTTAGTGAAGTACACAAGCTTTTATCTTCCTATGTCAAGCATTTCCCCGAAGGCTGTCACTTGAGTTCCATCATACCGGCTGTCCTGTTTGGCTCAACTCACCCAAGAACACTCAGCTGCATTTGCGATACTATGAAATTAGTGTTGGACCGCGGCTCCTTCGATGAAGAATCTTTAATGATTGCTATGACCGGCATCTCTGAAACCGTGCTGGAGTTGGATGCTGATCGTTTCAAGTTATCTGACAGAGACTTACACACTAAGTTGATCAATTTAATGGTCCATGAAGTGATGCTCACTTCGGCAGTGCACAATCCTCTTATAAATGCTATCATCTTGGCATTCTCGGAAACCATCATCTTCAACTCTTACGGGAGAAGAGGACTCATGCCTACGCTCGTCAAAGGACTTTCAGACTTCCAGGTCAAGAGGCCTGTGGAATTCGAACAACTTGAGTTCTTACCAGAATTCTTGGTGAAGGCAATGGTACAGAAGGAGCTACAACTGAGTGCATTTAAGATTGAAGCTTTGGTGGGAAAAGTATATGACTCGAAGTTGGCCGCTTCACCTGATCTGGACATATATGGTGATGTGTATGGGGTGGATGAGGTGGCATACAAGGTTTGGTTGTTAAGCATGACCAATTCGATTCAGAGCTCCAAGTGCAGTGAAACTATTCTCGAATACATTTTCAGTGATGAAAATGCTTTGTTCACTGTTAACAAGCCTAGTGACGGAATTGAGGAATTTGCCCGGATCCAAACTTCCAAAATAGTGCTTTCTCTCATTGATAATATCGATCCAAGCGTGGCTATCGATATTTACCTTGAGAAATTCATAGACTTGGTGGAAACCGAACCAAGTCCGCCAGTGAGAGTTTACTTCGAATGGGCAATCGCCAAATTGTTACTCGCAAAGCCGCAGTTCTCCTCAAGAATTTACGAAAAGTTGGAGTCTTCAATGAAAGATCACGAAATGAAGCCAATCCTCGTTATTGCTTATGAGAGAATCATCTTCCTCATGATCCAGTCCATGGACCGCCATAATGCTGAGATATACTTGACGAAATTCATCACCATATTAGTCTCAGCTGCCTCTACAAATAAAGCGGTCACCAGACACTTTTCCATGTCGCTTGCTATATCAGTCTATGAAGAGGTCCAAAAAAAGCAGTTGATCATTGACGAGGGCTTGTCTCAAGTCATCACAAATATGCACAAAAGTGCCTTGTCTACTGATGCTTATGGGCAATTTAGAAGTGGTGATGCATACTTATGGAACATCACTGAGGACTACAACCTCATTAATATTTCCGGTGGTATTCTTTTGAGGCTCTTCGACCGAGACTTTGACTTTTTGACAGAAGAAGAATTTAAATTTTTAACTGCTGGTCAAAGGAATATTCTCAGGCGGCCAATTGGAAAGGACCAATCGAATCTCTGGGTAAGCAAGCTCAAGGCCGAAACTAAAAACTCGCTCCAGGAATCAAGTGCTGGAATCGTTTCCCCATTGCAGACCAAGAGTGGTGCTTGGAGCGCAATTATGGATGTGGATGAAAAGGCAAGAGGCTCTGATATAAAGAGAAGCCAATTGATTGTGGTGGCCTCGTTAGTCGACAAACCACCCAATTTGGGAGGTATTTGCCGGTTATGTGATGTGTTGGGTGCTGGTTTGTTGACTTTGCATGACTTGAAAGTGAAGCAGAGTCAGCAATTCAAAAGTGTTGCTGTGACCGCAGACTATTGGATGCCTATGACTGAGGTGAAGCCCGATAATCTAGTTGATTTCTTGAGACAGAAGAAAGGTGATGGTTATGTGCTTATTGGTTTGGAGCAAACAGACAAATCCGTTGTTTTAGACGAGAGGTTGAAGTTTCCCAAGAAGTCGCTCCTTCTTCTAGGCAGGGAGAAGGAAGGAATTCCGGGTGAGCTCTTGGCGGAGCTCGACTTCTGTGTTGAAATCAAGCAAGTTGGTGTGGTGCGGTCAATGAATATTCAAACAGCAACAGCAGTGGTTGTTCACGCTTACTCGTCCCAGAATTGCTGATTGAGCTCTTTACCGTCTTAAAATAGAAACTATTATTACTATACAGCTAAAATATTCTGCCGTCACTCTCGCTCTGATCTTGTGTGACAATCTCATCGAACGCCTCCACAAGTGAGCTGCAATGCTTCTTTAGTAACGCAGTTGCTTTTGAAAGGAGCTTGTAGTCGAATCCTTTGAAGTTATCATTTGTAGAGCTCACGGCTAGATTTATATTCGAGATAGGGGAAATAACACTGTTATTGTACCAGCCAAACAATAAACCATTTTCGAGAACTTGCTCTTCGGCTTCTGCAGGGTCAAAGATGAGATTGGTTCCAACAACACCAAGAGTGATGATGATTGGAGGCTGTAAATTTTCCACTTTAAAGACATCAGTCAAGCTTTTAGCTTGTTCCCAGTCGTCGGAAAAAGTCGGCTGCTCTTCGATCTCGGCGTCATCCACCTCGCTCGTTAACAACGGCAATCTAGTCGATTTGAGGGCCAAGTATGCAGCAAAAGTCACAAGCGTCAACGGGTACGACGAGTAACTGACAACAATGCAATCGATGAATAGCTTGTAGGCGTATTTGGTGGTGAGGTGTAAGTGTTCCGTGGGAAAATTCTTCAAGAAGAGATCATTCAAGTTGAACTTCAAGTTTGAGACGTAGTTGGAGTCATCTCTGTGGCCTGCAACATCAACGTCACATTCTATCAAATTGGGCTCTTTTCTGATCAACACCACCTTCGCTTTCACGCTAACAATGCACTCACTTCCATCTGGCATTCGTATTCTGGCGGACCCGTTTGAGCCCGGCAAGAAGTCTGTCTTGGCTTCCAACAGGCGGAATTGGAACTCTTTTCGACCATCGGGCCGTATGATGGTTGACCCGTTCAATGAGTCATAGAGATATGCTCTCTCTGCAGGAGATAAGATCATGATGTTTTGTGTTGTGGCCTTCAGTGGGCATCCAGAGGTGAGTTCCCGATGTCTTCTCAGTGCGCTGCGAGGTAGCGTTCTATCTGCATGCAGAGATGAGAAGGTGAAGTTCTAGTCTGAAGAAAACAGTAAAGTGACCAGAGGGAGGTTTTCTAAAAAAGGAAGGATTTATTGGTCTTTATCGATGATTCTGAGCATTTTTCCCTGAAAGTGTTTTTTATTTTTCCTTGAATTCAGTTGCTGATACTGCCCAAGCTATTTCTCTGATGTCTTGCGGAAAGCACTAAGTCACGTAAATCACCAAACTTGACTATATTTTGAAATCATCAACATACCCCAGAGATCCTTGTTTTGAATAATCATAAAGAAATCTAAACAAAACTTTAAATTCACTGAGAAGGAATTCATAGCTTGGTTGATTGCCATTTATTGGCTCGCGCACGACCAACCACTGTTTATGTCTCAAGCTCTCAATCTATCGGTTACCACATTGAGCATGTCTGCTTTATTCGGCCAAACACAGGAGACTAATCCAAATGTGTCCTTCAATCTGACACGCCCAAATTGGTACCAGAATAGCTCCAAGCGGGTAATTCCTAACCATCTAGTACCCAAGAAGAAGATCGGTTTCCAACTTTCAACCACTGCCACTACCAAAAAAGACTCTGGAAAGACAACGCCGTCCACGAGGTCTGCCGAATCCGACACTGCCGACTTTAGCATCATTTCTTTCGGTAGCTCCTCACCTCATAGTACTATTCCCAAGCAGAATGACTCGGCATTGCTTCTGACCGGGGATGCCAACAACATCATCAGCTTGAGGGACAACAATGACTTTCCCTTATACAACGATAACGAAGATCTTCCTCCTGGAAGGTCACTTTATGATCTTAATGATGAGGTAATCATCTCGTTGAACAAACCTGCCCAACACACTGGGTCCTTCATAAACAAGGACCCTAGAAACTTCGTCAATGCTTTTTCTCTGAAAAGCGATACTCCTAACAAAGCAGAAGATATTTCGCAGACGTCAAAGAAGTCTCTTCTGAATTTTGAATCTGCAGTGTTGGTGTTCGGATACCCTGAGCACATGTCTTCGCAGGTGATTGCTTTCTTCCTGGAATTCGGAAGGATTTTAGAAAACTTCGAGGCCCTGAACTCCACCAAGTATAACGGTGAAAAACTCTTGGAGTCTTTGGCGCCCGCCGGTGCTTTCAATAGAGCTGATGACTTGAAGTCTGCCGGAGAGCCAGCTTTCTCTGCACCAATATTTAGTGGGAAGTCCTGGGTTAAGCTCACATACGATAATCCCAATTCAGCCTTTGACGCCTTACAAGAATCGGGAAGTGTATTTAATGGTGTTTTAATTGGTGTTGTTCCATACTCTAAGGATGCTGTCGAGAAGCTCAAGCAAAGAAAATTAAGTGTGCTGGAAGATATTGGTGGTGGAGTCCAAAACAAAAAGGCACATGAACATCACAAATCTGAAAAGGGTGCCGTAGGTGAAGCTGCTGACCTACAGGCAACGTACATTAAAAGACTAGAGGTGAAAGATGGTTCTGAAATGTTCTTAAAGGCTAACGCAGATGGTAAAGACCAGGACCAGGTTACGCGGGACGGTAAGAAGTTGGGAGTCGTGGGTACCTTGACAAATTTCTTCTTTGGTTTCCATGATCTATAGTGTAATAAAAAGAAACTGCATCTTAATGCCATACCCGTTTTGACGGAGATGGGCTCCGTTGAGGAGACAGGTGTCGACTCGACCTGTTCGGCGACAACTGGGTGTTATGACCGTAGGGGATATTTGCATTGTAAGGAAGTCTAGACGGCGACTTGTTTGGCGAGGGTGCTCTGGATGATGTGGGCCTGGAGAAGGTGTCGTTCGGCCTAGTAAAGGTATCATTGCGGTAAAGAAAGGATTCGTTTGCAGGATTTAGCACAGGCTCATAGGCTGAGAGTCTGCTTGTATTGCCAGCGTGGCGTGCTGCATAAGGAGTGGACAGCGTGATCCAAGTGTTCATACTATCGTGTCGAGCAGGCAGCAGGACTATGTTGTTTGGGAGCTGTCTTGCAGGAGAAGCAGCTCTAGAAAGAATTTCATCACCTGCAAAATCTGCACGCACACTCTTAAGTCTCTTTCCATTGATATCGTGAGAGATGAAAGCTAAGTCGTTTTGAATATGACCATGGACATCATCATGAACCGTCTTTCTAGCGGAGACTCGGGGGCCACGAGTGGCATCGATTATGGCGTTCTTCTTGAGCACTGAGGTCTTTGGAATCACGTACTTTTTGTTATACTCCTTAAATGTTTCCTGGTACACAATCTGCTTGTCTGAGATCAAGCTTGTTAATTTACTCACAAGTATGAAACACGAAACATTGAAAAATAAAATCAAACTTGCTAGCTTCCATACAGGCACAGTAGATGAAAGAAGCCAAAGGAGTGTCAACACAACAGGGGAGAAAGACACCGACAAGTGGAGCAGAAATAAGGAGGGATCCCAGACCCGTAGAACCCAAATGTCCTTATTTATGACTTGTGGCTCAATAGTAGTGTCGGCATCAGATTCCACATCAGTTTCGTAGTAAGAGTTACCCTCAAAGTACGAGTATATCTTGGATAAAATACCACTGGGAGGTTCATTAGAAATATTCTGCTTGAGCACATTTGAGGCCTTGGGCCGAGGGGCTTTCGCTGTCAGAGAAAGCAACGAGTAGTCACGGTATGGGAAATAGTAGAGGTTGAAAGTATTCAAGAATGAGATGACAAACATTGAAAGAAGAATCGAGTTGATTGTCCACAACACGGTACTTGTGAAGGTATCGTGTTGGGAGTAAGATCCCAGATTCGGAGTGTACTTTGTTCCACTAATGGCATGGGACATCACCTGTTGATAGGTGGAGTGATCAGTCCGAAACACCATATTCTGCCTCTTGCTGTTGACCATCTGGTAATGGTTTTTCAACTTGCACAAAAGAAGAAACCCAAAAGAGGCAATCGTGCCTATAGGCAAACATTGGGGTATATAGTCGTCCCAGTCGACTGATAGTCTTTGTTCATTTATAGATAGGAGGAGGTCGAAGGGATAGGACCGGATCTTGTCGAGAAGCGGTTGCTTTCGAATAAGTTTCTTTCGAGGCATTGGTAGTCAGTGTCTAAGATATGGTTCCTTTGTTTGGTGATGGAGAGGCTCTATTGTGTGGGTGGGGGTGGAGCTTGTCTTGTGTATGTGCGAGTAATGTAAATAAACAGCACGCGCATTATGAGACTGAATCCAGAGATTGAACAGAGGACTCATTTTGATACGAACCCAAATAAAACACGCATGGCACTGCCCATACACTTCAACTAATAACACAAATAACATGCAGCAGGCTGTACTGGATAGACGAAACCCAGATATGTTTCAGGAGAGTTCGAGTGGGGTTGGGAAGCCGTTTGTTCAAGCAAGAGCACCGGGTTCCAAACTACTCCATTCTAAATGGGGCGGCCGACACCCTACTCGATTACCAGAGACCGAGTATCAGCAGCATAGACCATGGTCCGCAAATTCCCCGGATCGAGAACGAGGCCATCAGAACTACTTTGAAGAGTTCAGAGAGCAGGTACTACGTATTAGAGAGATGGAGCTGGCAGTACCTGACAATACACCAAAAAAGGACGATATTTCTGGTGAACTGGGCAGTCACCCACTCGAATTGGTGGAGAAGCTTAAGAGACAAAATGATAAAATAGAGGAGTTGGAGTTGCTTGTTCGGGAACTAAGAACCCAGCAACTAGCGACAAAAAGACAGCACGAGCACGAGGTTTCAGATCTCAAGGCCCAAATAATGCAAAAGGTTCGAAGTGAAGCGGTACCAAGACCAAGCGCAGAAAGACAATTCCGGGTCCATATGGTGCATGAGGCCGAAATTAATGAATTACGACAGGAAAACGCCATGCTACAACAACGCAATAAAGAAATAGCTAAGCGTGCGAAAGTACTAGCTTCAATCCACCAGCATCGCATGAGTGCATTAGAGGATAAGCTCCAGTCGAGTCTTTCGATCAATCAACATTACTTGAACCGTCATAAGATTTCGGCTTACGAAGATGATTCTACAATGCAACTCCTCAATGAAGTAGAAGACAATACTACAGCACTACTCCTTCGAGGGGGGCCCAACCTGCACTTGCTTGGAAAGAAATCTAAACTCCGATCATGCATCCTCGCAGTGATCTTCACTATTAGAGTTAAGAGGCAAGCGCACAATGAAAGAGCATGGAGAATAGAGGTTATAGAGTGAATGAGTCATAGAATCGGGAAAGAAATACCGGGAAATATACTCGGATTTCCTTATGAGACGCTAGACCACTGATTTGTAGCCTTGTCACGTGCATGAGTTTAAGTGTGTGACCCCTGCATCTGATGAGACTGTACTGGCCGGTCGCATGGGTTGCCTCTAAAAATACCCCGGTGCAGTGTGACGATCTCGCTTGCATACTCAAAGGCGCAACAAGACAAGGCTTATCCTAAGACCATGCAGATAGAGTCACCTGAGAAACTTGACTCCGGTGAACAAGGTGCTGATAAAGTTAGCATATGAAATATTTATCTTTTTAAACGCGGGGCTACAAACTTTAGATTTCCTAATTAGATTCAGCTGTAGCAACCCACATCTGAGGCGAATTTTTTAGTAGAAATTAATGGCAGCTTGTAGAAAATTTTAGAATGTTTCATGAAAATTACTCCTATGACTATTTTTCACATTTTTAGTTGAAGCTTCGTTGATCTTGAGCATTGCAGGTGGCAAATTCCTGGGCAGGGCTATGATCATTAGCACCTGATGCACGGTGATCCAGACATGTTGCATGAATCGCTCCTACAGCTATGTTCGTACCTTCCAGGGTAGCTCATGATTCAAATCTCTCATCTAGAGCTACGTTGCTACACTTACCCTTAAATGGCATCGAGAATCTGGTGAAACATTTATAGAAAGAGCAACGTCCCCATTAGACCGAAAAATAAATGTTCTAGACTGCGAGATATACCACACGCAGTCTTCTCACGCAGGTGATGACGTAATAGGTTTGAAGCGCCTTTTCGAAGTCGTAAACTCTATCCAAAGTATTGGCCGTCGACAAAGCCTAACAAACATTGCCGTGAATATCCATTACAAATTATAGTCCTTGATACTTGCAGTGGACTTCCGCGGTCTCGCCGGTTGCGACGTGGGTAAAAATAACCAGCGGTGGGACCTTCGGGGACGCGCATGGACGAATGACGGCATAGCAGAGGTATTAATAGGCCGCGTGATGTTCTAGACCCTCCGCAGTCGTATGTATTGTGTGCCCGTAGCCATTTGCATCCGCAGAAAATATATAGGTAATCATTCTCGCTGTCATCCGGGCCCCATCTGCTGTGGACCCAGACTTCAGGTACCCCACTTCTTATAATCTACTTTAAAGTTGCACCCGTCCTATACTAGTGGTTACAGCCCCTCTTTGTTTGAACAGCCTTTGTTGCCGCTTCAGCACCAAGCTCATATATTTATATCCCAGCTTTCAGCGCCTCCAAACGCTATTCCCGTACATTCTCGAAGTTCATCAGATTTTATTTCCTTTCCAACCCATCACCACAATCACATAAAAAACACTTCAAACACATCCAAAACATTCCCAATATCTGAAACAAGGCACATTCCATTTTACTTCTCCTACCATGATGAATATTCAGATTCCATCCATTGTTACCAGTTCTCCTCCTTTGCAGCAGAAACGGAGCAATCTTTCTGTGGACACACTGTCGGCCAAGAACCTTAATTTGTCAACTCCAGTGCTTTCCTTCAATTCTTATTCTCCAACACAGAAATCTTACTACAAATCGTTGCCACCATCCGTCACGCCAATAGATTCCACTGACACTGAGAGGCTCAATCAAATCATCAATTCTGCATCTTCTAAACTAATAGTTGACGTGCGTCCATTCAATTTATACTCCACCTCCCATTTGAAACACTCATACAACATTTGCATTCCCACCACTCTTATCAAGAGACAAAGCTACGATCTTCAGCATGTCCTTTCTGCTAGCAGTCTACCCGACCATGAGAAGCAACGCCTTCTCAACCTCAAAACCGACATGGACGTCATACTTTATGATTCCAGCAGCACTGACAGCATTATTTCCTTCCAGTTGTATCAAACAGTAGCTAAGTTCATCGGCTGTGAACATTTTCATGTCTATTACTTGAATGGTGGAATGGATAAGGTCAACAATCTGCTCTTACAATACCCTGTTCTGCAGGCTGTTACCCCTGTTTCGCCTCGGACCCCATTATCTGCCCATGAAGCTAACGATTCAGAAAAGAGTAACAAAGCTTCATCTAAGGAGGGCTTGCCCTTTTTGTCTGGTTTCACGTTACCTTCTGCCACTGCCTCAGACCATAAGCTTTTGATGTCTATTAAGAAGAACCTTCCACGCTTAGACACTTCAATCAAGTATGACTACAACTTCAAGTTTCCAAAACGTTTCGCAGAAAAGAAGGACAAGTTGCCAAAGTGGCTTAAGAAGTTCGCGGAAGCTTATGATAATGAAAACACTAATAGGGAAATCGTTGACCACCTTAGCGACAAGTTCAATCGCTTAGAAGCATCGGAGCAGATCCGCTTGAGTATGGCCATAGCTAACGGAGACAAGCAGTCCAAGGAGCCAGACTCAGCATCTTGCAAATTGCATAACTCTACAGGCTATGGTACTCCGCTGACCTTGTGTCCATGCTGCGATAAGATTGACTATAGTATACCCAAAGGTATTGAGTTCGGGTACAAAAATCGCTACAACAATATCTGGCCATATGAACATTCTCGTGTGAGGTTAATCTCATCACCCTCTCATCCATTAAGGAAGGAAAACGATGACTATTTCAACGCCAATTATATCAGTTTCGATAAATTGTCTAGTGCAAAGTACATTGCCACACAAAACCCATTGGAAGCAACCTATGAGGACTTCTGGAACGCTGTCTGGTACAACGGGGTGAAGGCTATCATTTGTTTGGATAAACCATCCGTACTTATTCAAAGCTATTATTATGAAAAGGACCTAGACATGGAGAAAAGCAACATGCAAATGAAGATTGTTGGTCGTGAGGATTGTGATGGTTTCACTCTTCGGACTATTCACTTGATTAAGCACGGCAAGTCGCACACCATATACCACTTTTCGTACAGAGATTGGCCTGATTTTGGTACGCCTATCGATGTGAAACCGGTGTTCCACATGATCAAGTTGAAGAATGAGAAGTTGTTGGCTCTAGACGAGCTGCTTCCTTCCAAGCAACCAAGTGACTCGGTTTGGGACTTACTTGTTCACTGCTCTGCGGGCTGTGGCAGAACAGGATGCTTCATCACCATGGATATGGTTGTCAACTGCTTTCTGGAAAAACAGAAGGGCAGATACAATCCATGGGGAGAAGAGGACTTAGTTTACAAGTCTGTGCAATTCCAAAGACAGCAGCGCATTTCTATGGTTCAAAACCTCGACCAATTTATCTATTGCTACGAGAGTATCCTAGGATATATCGTTGACAACCTTTGTTAGTTTTCGAGAGCCGGGCTTCCAAAAGTTTGCTTACAATGTTTGAATAATAATTTAGTAAAAGTATTCAGTTCATCTTTTAACTTTACACCGTGATGTTTCAGGTTATCTCTGTAGAAGTTTTAGGTGGATGTGTGAGTAGAGGAAATGCGACCCACATGCCTCATGCCTCATGCCGAAGCCGCGCCATTGTAGACACTCAATTGGGAAGATCTGAAACACCAACATGGTCGAGCAGAATGACATAAAAAGACTCTCGTATTTGCTTCAGATATTGGGCCATAATAAATCCAACAGCGACGCAAGCTTCGAAAGCCTTTGTCACCCAAATATCGCCCAAAATTTGCAGAAAATGGTTTCCAAGCTGCCTCTAGTGGAGGACCTATACTTAAGTGAGACTACAGCTTCACAGTTCGAGGTGGAGACGTCCATTCGAGAAATTTATGCTGATCTCCTCGCAGGAACCGATGGTGTGTTTACTCAAGACGCTCCACTCGATATTGAGTCTCATTTGTCCTACGTGGAACACCATCTCCAGAATCCCTTGCCGGGTGCTTACTTCCCTTATGACTCCAACCATGCTTGGATGGTGTACTGGTTGGTCAACAGCAAGACCATACTAGATGGAGAACTCACAGACGAGACTATCGTGAAAGGAGTGTCGTCGAAAGTGGCTTCACTAGTCATTGATAATGGGTATGGTGGGATTGCAGGTGGTCCTTTTGGACAGGTGGGACATGTTGCATCTACATATGCTGCTATTCTCTCCCTAGTGTTGGTAAAGGACTATGAGCTCATGGAAAAGATCAAAGGCGAACTACATCACTGGTTTCTCTCTTTAAAGCATGCAAACGGTGCTTTCTCCATGCATTTGGGAGGTGAATGTGACACGCGGTCTACGTATTGTGTTCTCGCGGTAGCAGATCTTCTTGGAGTCATGACACCAGAACTCGTGAATGGAACGCAGGAATGGATTCTATCGTGTCAGACCTATGAGGGTGGCTTCGCTGGTGTTCCAAATGCTGAAGCTCATGGGGGTTACACGTTCTGTGCTGTAGCATCGCTTGTTCTTCTAAAGGGACTCAGTTCAGTCGATATAGAACCTTTGATTTCGTGGTTGGCTGCAAGGCAATTAAGTTTGGAGGGTGGCTTTTGTGGAAGAACAAATAAGCTTGTGGATGCATGCTACAGTTTCTGGATCGGCGCATGTTTCTGCATGGTAGAGGCGTTTACAAACGTTAAAGACTTATTCGACCGGGGTGGCTTGAAATCTTATATTTTAAACTGTTGTCAGGCCCCAGAGGGGGGCTTACGAGACAAGCCTGGCAAAAGACAAGACTTTTATCATACAAATTACACTCTCTGCGGCTTGAGTTTGGCCGAACACACTTACAAGAGTGATCCTCTGAGTGGATGTCATTATCAGACGAACGAAGCGGTGGATGGTGCAACTTACACAATTCCTGTGGACCCTGTGTTTGGTTTGCCATGCAATCTGGTGGAACTGTGTTACAAGCATTTTCACTAGCATCTATATTTAGACGTTTAGCCTAGAGGGCAGACACTATGAAGCTCTTCCAATTAAATAATAAAATTTCCTGGATTTGAATTGTTGAGACAATAATGTCTTACTAAATTCATTTTATCAAAATGCTTCATTTAATTCCTAGATAGAATACCTTCCAAGTAGATTACTTGACCATCTGATCTCGTGGAGGCCAGTCACGTGCGTGTCTCCAAGCCGCGCTGACTATTCAGATTATGTCAATCATGTGAGCTCCACAATTAATGCAATGAATTGGCCCAGTTGGAGAGATTCCTCAAACGAGCCACTTTCCAACCTCCCGGGTCATTTCCCGACTCTGGACGCTGAGAATCCGCAGAACGGAATGACAAGCACTCGGGCGAGTGTTGAAAAGTACGCCATGTTAATCGTTAGAACAATCGGCTTATCTATCCTTCGAGTGTTGAGCTCGTTGGTGTTCTTATTCGCCTATCTCATTGGCGGTGCCCTCAAGGCTATATACTTTTTGGAGAAGCCCCACTGGAGCCCGTTGCTGACTTCAGAAACTACCGTGAGCAATGTTATTAAAAATGACCCCATTAGGAGGGTTGAGCATTTCGTGCAGACACTAGAGGATCACCTACCGCCACACCAGCAGTTTTCCATTTACACTCCCGATAACTCTGCTCCAAATTTACCTCCGTTTTTCCAAGGAAGCTACACGCAGGCGTTGTACCTTGCCACACATAAAGCCAAGTTTCTATTTATATACATCACCAACCCTAAAAGTGACGGCTCGCAGGTCTTGCTTGAAAAGATCATCTCCAACCCTTCATTTGTGTCGATCTTCTCCAACAAAAACACCCTAATTTGGGGAGGCGATGTTGCCAACCCTGAGGCATATGAATTGGCTAACAACATCAACATCACCAAATTTCCTATGCTAGGGTTGCTATGTCTCACCAGAACCACCAAAATGACTCCTGACGGGCCCAAAAAATCTGCACCCAGAATAGCATTAGTCCTGAAAGTTCAAGGTGTCTTGGATGAAGATGCTGATCCCGAGACATTGATTGAGGAGAAATTCATTGGCAAGATGGCCAAGTACGAGCCTGAGTTGTCCTTGATCAGGGCTGAGCTCAGAGAAAAGTACCGCAATGAGAGTATTCGACAAAACCAGGACCGCCAGTACCAGGAGTCGTTGAGAAAGGACCACTTGAAAAAGATGGAGCAGCAGAGGAAGAAACAGTTCACTAAATACTTGAAGTGGAAGTTGACAAGCATCAAAAGTCTACTCGACGGAAGTTCGTCTGAAGGGTGTCTGAGAATTGCGATCAAGTTCGCTAATGGGGAGTCCCAGACGTTATATTTTCCCGCAGAAGCCACTATCGAGGAAATCTACTTGTTTGTGGAAATGAAAAAACGGGATATGTTGGATAAAGACTATGAAGTGATTTTAAATGGCACAGAGGTCAAAGACTTCCAGAAGCCAAAATTCGAGTACGATTTCAACCTCGTCACGCCAATTCCTCCTAGAGTTGGCCTAAACGGGTTGGATTTGACAACCAAAATCAAGGACCTAGATTACCTTCATCCCAGTGGAAGACTTTTGGTCGACAATGTATAGGTTTACTAATAATAGTCTGATAATCTGTAAATTAATATGCGATAAGATAATGTAGGGGCCCTAAACCGGGTAAATCATACTTTAGCTGCTAGTTTTTCGTGACCTTATTCTTCTTCTGCTTCTTCTTGTCCTTCCTCCTCAACCCAATGAATCCGTTCTTCAACACCTGCATGTACTCCTCCCAGAACTGATCCAATTTTTCAGCCTCAATCACAGTGGAGATCTTGCTCTTCTTATCGCCTGTAGTGAACCGCACTAGCACGGGATATTGCACGGTGTTGGTTGGGTATTTGGAAGGATGGCTTACGACGTTGGAGGACAAGTCACTCAACGCCTCGCTGGGTTCACTAGTTAGGTTGGAGATCAATCTTTTTTGCGTGAGGTACACTGATGACTGGCCCTCATTCTTGGCCAAGACAGACGCCAACGTGTCTAAGAACTCTTTCGTGTTGAGCCTTCCCATGGTAATGATGTTTCACGGAGATGTATTTTTCTCATGTGAGCCTCACGAAAAAACCAGTGTGCAGCCGCGACTGAGGCCATACCAAAATGCGTAGTCACTTACCACGCACCAACTTGGCTTACATAAGAGATGCTTTCTTGTCACTTACTGTCTGGAATCACAGGTTTGAGTTTAGGTAAGTTTTATATTTTGCTTGAATAGATATTTTATTCGATACTAGAACTTACGTCCTCTGAATAATATTTACTTCGATTTTTATGTGGTGTATACTTCACTCATTGACTAACGGGGAAAGTTCAGGCAGTTGTGCAAGAATTGAGCAAGTACCAGTGAAAAATAAGAACTAGAACTTTGTGGAAAAAATGCTAAAATTCCGGTCAAATCCTATTGTTTCAGAGATACAGATACTTTTGATTGTAGAATGAAAAATATTCAAAAAATAGACATATATCTGATTCCATACTGTCTTCCTCTTTCCATGTGCTATGCCCATGACCAGCGCGAGTGTGATCAGACACTTTCGCAGTAGTCCGCCATGAGGGCCAGGCAGAGACTGCATACACACAAGATTAGATAAGGGAAATCTTGATCGGAATTCTCAATCACAAGTGCTAGAGTTTCCCCTGTAGCTTTGAGTGTTTGGAATCATCTCGACTCGTGATGAAATCCAACCAAAATAAAAAGAGGGCCACGGCTCTAGTTGTTTCCTTGTTCATTTCTTTGGTGGCAGGTACTCCTTACTTGTATGGAGTGTACTCTCCTCAGTTGGTGCAGAAAGTTAATCTACTGACTTCAGATGCTGCCACAATTTCTGTTGCTGTCAACATTGGTTCCGGATTGGGTGGGCTTCCTGCAGGAATATTGATCGATCATATTGGACCTCTGAGGTCTATCTTACTTGGATCATTGTGTATTTTCGTGGGTTACTTCTCCTTGAGCAGAATATACGAGCATGAGATCTCGTCATTGATGTTTATCTGCATTCTGATGGTCTTTGTCGGTATGGGCTCTGTGACTTCCTTTTTCTCCAGTTTGAAAGCTGCACAAGCCAATTTTCCCAATCATAGGGGTTCTGCTGCTGCAATTCCAGTGGGTGCTTATGGTTTGGCAGCAACACTTTTCTCAATCATAGCTGCNGCAATTCCAGTGGGTGCTTATGGTTTGGCAGCAACACTTTTCTCAATCATAGCTGCTAAATTTTTTGATGGCAAGTCCGGGGAACTTTTATTGTTTTTGGCCTTATTTTGCGGTCCCGTTGCATTTCTTGGGTCTTTCTTCGTAAAAATTTACCCATCTGAAGAACCTACTCGAATAATCTCGAATGTGAGTCGATCCAAAGACTTACGAGGATCCTTTTCTTTTTGGGGCATTGGCAAGCGAACTCCCCGGTCTTCTATGGAGGCTCTTTCTCCAGAACTTGAGTCTGTTGTTGATGAAATGAGAATACTGAAAAGTAAACACTCAAATAAAGACTCGAAGTTCTCATTGATTAACCTGAATGCCGTGTCTAGCGAAGCTTCGAGTCTCAATGAAGAATCTCCTTTGAACTCCCCCAGGTTCGAGGGATATTACTCCAACCCTCGACATATAGATGACTTGACATATCGGAGCCCTTTAGGATCTATAAGACAGTTAATATCGAACAAAGTCTTTTTGACCCACTTTCTCATCATATCATTGTGCAGTGGAGTTTGCCAGACGTACATCTATACGGTTGGATTTATTGTGAGGGCCCAGTTCAGCTCGGATAACCTAAACTCCATCCAATCTCCGGCTTCTTTCCAGGCTATACAAGTTTCTGTCATATCAATTGCCTCCTTTGGAGGTAGAGTCACCGCAGGCTTGTTGTCGGATCATATCCACAAAAACCTCAAAAGTCAAAGACAATGGGTCATTATTGGCACTATTCTACTTGCTTTCTTCAGCCAGTTACTACTTATTCTGGCCAATGGAATCCAAGCCATCACGATGATCTCCATATTGATTGGATCTGGGTACGGACTTCTCAACGGCACATATCCGGCCATTATAGCGGACGAATTTGGTACGGATGTATTCACCACGGCCTGGGGCCTCACATGTACGGGCGCTCTAGTCATTTTATTTTCCCTTGAGTCTTACTTTGGGGCCCTATATGATAAAAGATCGGACGAAAATGGCTTGTGTCATTCAGGAAACCTTTGTTATGCTGCAGCTTTTGAAATGAGCACATGCTTACTAGTGTTAGCAGCTTTCATCACTATGTCATTGATGTATGTCAAGAGGAGACGATAATTACGATAATGGACTATTTTATTTCGCTATAAACATGAAGTATATGTAGGTGGATTTGAACCAAAGTATCTAGTCGATAGTATTGACCGATTCCAAGTCGATTGCTTGAACAGATTTGGCTTGGTGATTGACCTTCTCTAACAAGGATTTGAAGTAACCAGAACTTAATTCCGAGTCTTGAATCTTCTTTTCAAGCTCTTCTTTCTCTCCGCTTCTTCTGTCGATACTACTCTGAAAATTGTTCATCACTTGTCGAGTTGGGAAATTCAAAACTTGCCTGCACTCTCTGGCAACCCTATCGGCGTTAGCATGGGCATAGTCCAGTGAAAGGACCTTGGCCTTCAACTTTTTGGCCTGTTTTCTTGGGAATGCATTGGGTATATCGTTGATCAAATAGAAGATGGCGAAACCTCCCACACCAAGAACCACGGGGATTATGGTACGCTTGACGAAAGATGGCTTCAAGTAGGCGGAAAGACTGTAGCCCTTCCTTATTATAGCCCCAGTGGTAATCAACTTGGTGGACAGGTAAAGTGTGTGGAGAGTGAGTTGCGTGGGCAAATTCTTTTTGGCTGCGGAGACAGACATTGGAATAGCACTCATCAATGCAGTAGGAGAGTAGAGCGATACCTGTTCTCTGGTAGTCAGAATGAATTCTTCTGGGATACCGAGCCACAAAAATATGGACTCAAGAGAAGGATCAAAGAAATCAGAGAACTCGATTGGATGGTCCAAGTTCTTTTGAACCACATCACGCTTTCTTCTGAACATAAGGTCTGGTTGGAAAACCTTGCCTTCAAGAAACTCATCTCCTAGAGTCTCTTTTCCGTAATCTATGATTTCTTTCACAGCATCACTTGTTGCAGCCTTGGCATGGCCCTCACTCATGTGAACAGAAGAGACCATGGTTTCGATCATCCTTCTTTGCGTAGACTTAGCATAATCATATGCGAATTGAAGCCCCATGTATGGCACTACTTGAGTCGTTCCAAAGTCGTTCACAGTTTTCAAAATTTCTTTCTTTGTGAAGTCATACACGTCTGTGCATGTTCTTTCGACCATTCTCATCAATTTGTCATTTCCGGTATTGGACTCCCGAATCATTTTGGCATACTGAGGACCCACTTTTTCATTCAAAAGTTCCTTCATCTTTTCACGTTCGTGAAGATAAATTTTTTGATTGATCTCCGCCAAGAACTTGATGTCATTTAAAATGTTGGACACAAAATCTTTTGCTGGAAGCAATTTGGAAATGGATCTCTTGTCGAGAATGAATTTTCTCAAGGATGCTTCCAAATGGTCGAAGTCAGGGTCCGCAAAGTCAGGCTCATTATCGTCCGGGTTATTTCCGGGTCCATCGCTCCCACCGGGAATATCCGAGGAGCTGACAAAATGTACAAAGTCTTGGGCATTTTTGTATGTTTCAGGAGACAAGTTTTTGACCTGATCTAGAATCTTTGCTTTGCACTTCTCCTTATCTCGAATATTATCGAACCTGTTGACAACAATAAAGACATATCTTTTCTCAGCAGCGGCAGCCGAAATAAATTCTTTGGCAGATAAGGTGAAGTGGTTCTCAGCACTCACGACAAAAATGACAAGATCAATTTCCTCTTGACGAGAAAAGACTTGTGTGGTCTGATACGAGTCCATGTTAAGACCAGGCGCATCAATAAGCTTGATGTCAATGACACCATTTCCAAGTAAGCTCTGTTCGGCAGTGCGATAGTCAAGGACGTATACTTTGAGCAAACTGTATTTGTCGCATTCGTAAACAAGATCCTCTAAATTTTTTAACGGATGCTTAATATAAGAAGCTTCGTTGCGCTTGTCGTAAGTGGTTCCAATTGGAACTGCATGGACTTCCTCCACGCCATTGTTTTCGGCCTTGGCATCAATAACTTCACAGAAAATCGAAGTACATGGTTGTTGGTCCTCTGGAAGAACTTTTCTTCTTAACAAAGCATTACAGAACGTGGACTTACCGGCATTCAAATCACCCGTCACAAAAACTTTGGAAGAGGTATCATCCACTCTATCTTTGAGGTTTAACAAGTACTTGATTTGCTGGTTGAGTTTTTTTTCCAAAAGTGTAGAGATGGCTTTCTTATCCAAGGTAGTAAGGACGTCATTGTTGTGTCCCATTTTTAGATTGAGCTTTAAGACCTTGAAGTCAGCAGGCTCTATCTCTAGCGCAAGATCGTCGCTTTTCTCGTCAAGGTCAGAGACAGCTTTGGAAACACTCTTGGCTTCCAAGTCGATGTTTTCCCGAACAAGGGCCAAGTGGGCTCTTGGAGAGTTGAGCAAGATATTGTTGGAGTTTTCATCTTCAGTGGGAAAAAACACAGGTCTTTCTTTATTCTCCTCAACAAGCTCAGACAAGACATCGATTGTATTGTTGATAGCTCTGGTCAACGACACCCTGTTTTCGTTGAAGTGCATTTGTTTCAACGAGGCATTAAAGGCAACACTACTCATACTGGACTGCCGGGGTTTCCTTTGGCGGTTGAGTGATGAAGACGAGCCCTCAACTGCAGTAGTTGATTCCGCGTTCAAGCTGCCGTCCTCAGGCATGTAAATCATAAAAGAAGGCTGGTCATAATCTGTCACTAGAGTGGACGTATCATCGTCCTGGCTATGGACGGCGCTGTCCTCAGCCAGCTGGTCTTTTTGTTTGGGGCCCATGATGGTGGGTTTCTGTATGAACTATATGTTTTGTCAAAGGCGAACTAATGATCCGCTCTAATGCGCATTGAGGTTTACGCCTGCATATACGAGATCAGTGATAATGTTTATTTCTATCGATTTGTTGTGGTCATTTCTATTTTCCTATGAAGGCAATGATTGGTATAAACAATCATGTCGCATAAGCCATTGATTCTTACCTATCCATATACAGGGGGTTCAATGTGACTGGAGGGCCTGGCATCATATTCATGGGGTTCAGAACATGGTTGCAGGTGCTGGGCCGCATATGGTATATTTCTCAAACAATTTTCTATATTCTTTATCCCATCTATGGCATGTGTTATTATACGATGCGATGAGAGTACACACTTTCTGTTCTTTCATATCAATTTTAAACTTCTCCACAAGCAAGTCTGGGACAGGTGATCCCTTCTTGAACTGGTCTTGCGTAATTTTTAAGAAAGTAGCACAGGCGATCAACAAATTTTTGTCTTTTGACCTTTTGTAAGCTGCACATACCTTTTTGAAGTCTTTGTCTTTGGAAAAAGGAATCAATTTGACTAGTATGTTGTTTGTAACAGCTACCATTTCTATTTCAATGGAGATTGGTGAATGGAATAATTGTTCCATTAATTTTGAAACTCTTGATGTTAAGTAACCAAATAAAGCAACATCTTTCCAGATGGGTAATTTCGAGAATCTATTAAAATCTGCTTACTTAGTTTTGAAACACATAGTAAGCATTCTTCATCATGATTTTGCCATCATCAACTACATCAAAATGTCCGACGGATTCAATAGACTGTGCAATAGACACAGAAATATTAATATCCTTTTCAAAGACGTGTTCCATAAAAGGTCGAAATTGGTTTCTCTCGAATGCGGTCATCACGCAATAGAGTTGTTTCACAAGTTTAAAGTGGACTAATGCAACAAAGAGCTCTTTCATGTCTTCAATTTTTTCCACAGAAAGATACGATCCTCAAAGATCTCAGGAATTGACATTTCAAAAAATGAGCTTATGAGCTTTAGAAAATTGAGGTCAACATCAAAACATTGATACGAGTGAACAATTGCTGAGATCAGCACTTCTTTCTTGAACTTACTATTTTGGCTCATCTGATGACTTGGATTCTGATTACTCTGTTTCCTATTTTATTTTGCCGGTGATTCCTCCAAGGGAGGACTCTGGGGTACTTGAACGATACCTTACAATGATCATTTTTAGAATCGAACAGGATAACCCCAAAGGGTAGAGCACTAGCTATGACGGATTTAACAGGTACGTTGAAACAGATTACTATTAACTCAATTTGGGCACACTGTGACAGATGGACTTGCACCGTCCCTTTTCAATGAAGAGGTAAATCATTTTATTTGGCATAGCAATCAATTTCCGGGCGGGTTAAAGATTTCCCCTATCTTTTATTCAGCCTGCTAATCTAATACATCAAGTGCCTATATCCTCATTTGACTTCCCATCAGGCACGTGACCACGAGGTATACAATGTACTGCAAGTTCTGCATAGACTTTGGTCTCTATGAACCTGATACAATGTTACTTTAGGCCAAGTGGGGACTAAACTTACTCTGAGGAATTTTTCAAAACATCTTGATTCTTTCCTTGTGAACAATGTATTCTAAGAGAACGGGGATGCCTTGCTTTATTTTATTTCAATTCTGCTCAAGTCTTTATTCTGGACTAGCGGATTCCAAGTTCTCCTTTTTCTCAAAATTACCAACCCAAATCTTTTCAAATGTTTCCATATCACGAAGAATATCGTCTGGTAAATATTTATTGATTGATTAGGAGTGTGCCTAAATGGTACGTGTGTCTAACAAAACTAAGATCACAATATGTATGACTCTGCACTAGGTCGCGCTTTTCGGCAGATACCGATAGTGACAGTATAATCTAATCCAACAACTTTACTCCCCTGAAAACCCAGATGCCCTTGAAAACCTTTCAAACAAAAGCGTATCCACACATCAACGCAGAGCCACTAACTCCCGAAGCATTCGCTCCCTATGGAGGTGTCATCAGCGCAGATCATCAGATAAAGAACGTCCTGTCTTCTGCAGCTAACTATGGCACTGCGATAAAGATCCATAAAGTTGCCCCAATCGTGAACGGATACTCGGAATGCCCAAGCAAGAAACCTGCAACAGCAAGGTGGAATATCTTTAGATGTTCTGCCCCAAAACACCTTATCATGTCTAATGGTAACAAGAACTCATACACGGCCAAGGTGTTGGAAAGACACCCTTTCTCCACACAAACATTTGTACCTATGGGCCAGAGTCTTGAGAAGACATCCTTCCTTGTAATTGTGGCCAAGACGGATCAAGCGGACCCCCAAAAATTGCCTGACCCTTCTTCAGTGAAGGCTTTCATTTGCAAGGGTAACCAGTCGGTGACTTATGGTCAGGGCATATGGCATGCACCCATGGTTGTTGTTGATGAGGTTACTCCGCATATCGACTTTGCTGTTCTCATACACGAGAATGATGTAGCCGACGAGGACTGTCAGGAGTGTTATTTTAACCCTGGGTACATCATCGAGTACTCAAACCCTCAAAAGTCCAAACTCTAGCTTCATTCGCATACATCAGGGTTTCAATTCAAGGCGTCAAGACGACAAAACTTCAGAAATAATTCATGTATTCTTCCAATAACTCTTCAACGTAGGCCTTCTTTCTCTCCAAGCTCATTCCTTGGGACTTCTCCTTAGCGATTTTGAGGTATGCAAAGATTTCTGTCAAATCTTTAGCATTCTCAGGTTCACTCTCAGTTTTCAATTCAGTTTTCAGACCTTTTTTTGTTTGTGATTCCCTGGCTGAGGCATCTTCTTCCACTAACGATTTGGTCATTTGTTGAACATTTTCCATCTTGTTCTTTTTGTATTCGTCATCAGGTATGGCTGGGGCCTGGTGAGACCAATCGTGTGAGGCTAGCACCTCGTATAATCTATCTCGACCTAAAGAATCATTGTATTCATTTTTGCCCAGTTCATGGAAATTGACGAACTCGATGCCAGAGCTTATGAATGCATCCTCCACTACATCTAGATCAGTGGTCTGGTTATATAGTCCCACGGCAATGCAAAAAATGTCACAATCTTCGAATAGATCCTTGATCTTGCACATTTCAGTTATTGTATCGTGAAGCTCTGCTTCGCTAGCAGCTTCAGGACCCACAGTGAAGATTAAGCCGTCCAAGGCATCGCGTAGCTCTAGATATTCCTCAGCACTGAACTCCTCAAGGAATGTTTTGAGCAGCTCGCTGTGTTTTGATGTCGTGGATTCCCTAGTGTCTGGATACTCTTCGATCAAAAGGTTCACGTTCAGATGGTAGTATTTGGTCTTGAGATCGAAGTTGTACACTAGACCACTATGTGAGTCGCTGGGAACGGTAGAAGTCTCCAAGTCATTGGTTAGAAACTGGCAAATTCTTATTTTCCCACTATTTGGCGGCCCCAATACAAGCACATTATTAGAAGTCATCGTAGTGGCGTTTTTGTTGAGTGATGGACGGAGCACTACGCTTTAAGTGGGTATGCAGACTAAGAGACGCGAGACTAGATTTTGCGAGTGCTTCACGAAGTAATGAAAAACAAACAGCAGAACCCTCAATTTTTGAAACTTTCAAGTTTAAATGTATTCAATAGAATTCAAACAAGTAAGGTCCATAGAATGAAACATTAGATATATCGCAAACAAGTTAAGTTACTTAATACGGTATGTAAATGTAAAAAAAAGTACTTTCGTGTTAGAATTATTATGCAACTCCAGGCTATAGCCTGTATATGCATTGAGATTAAGCTTCTAACGTGCTTATCGATATCACGGATCATTCCAGGAACGATGACC